>CAIGRH010002483.1:0-13307 GCA_903798295.1 Fraxinus nigra | reverse complement strand
GGAAGAGAATGTGTTTTCAATGTTTTGGAAAATCGAAAATAGAAAACGACAAAGAGAACGACCCCTTAATGTTTTTATTTTTTGATTTGGCTTGTGGAGGAAAATAATTTATGAGAAATGTCTTCTTTTTCTAATTATGGCAATTTGTTATGAAATATTTTGGATTGTGGTAGTTGAAAGAATGCCGACCTATGTGTCAAATGCTGTTATATTTTGAGACTTCTGATTTAGCCCATGTTTGTCTACCATTTATCAAACTCTGTTTGCTACAGCAAATAATATCTACCATACATTCACTCAATAAAATATTGTACACACAATTAATAAAGTTACTTTAAATTTCAACCACACATTCTCCAAAAACTACTATTCATTACTCCATTTTCAACCCAATAATGGATGACAAACACACCCTTAATTATTTTCCCAAAAGTATTTTTTAACCATTTAGTTGGTGGACAATCATCTCAAAATTTAATGTAAGGTGTCGTTTGTTGTCTAGTATCTAAACGATAAGCTACTCTGTGTTTGGTATGTTTGACATATTGGTAACATGTTATAGAATTATGTGATTCGACATCATTGTCCTTTTATGTTAGAAAAACTTTTGACAAATATCCAAACTGACATTACGCTCAATAAGAGCCTAGTGAAGTGTATTTTTGGTACACCATACAAAAGACTAAGGGAGATGGAAAATTGGAGAAAATGCTTAGAAGAAGATTTATATTAAGCATGTGTTTGACATCCATTTTAGTAAAAAAATATGTTTTTGAATAGTGATTGATGAAAGAATGTGTGGTTAAAAAGCAAGGAGAATTTTTAGGTTTATGCTTAATATTATTTTATTGATAGAATGTGTGGTTAAGATGAAGAATGAGAAAAAAAATGAGAATGAGAAAAAAAATGAGTGTCAAACGGGGACTTAGTAACTTTTATCGCAATATTTAGAATAAACAGATGAGAAAATGGAGTGCTACTGGATAATATTAAATAAGAATAAGAAGTTCTACATATTTTCTACAATCTTGTCCAATACTTCGTACGCACGCCAAAAAGAGTAATTTAATGGCAAGTATATTTCCATAATTCAATGTAACAAACTTAGGTGAGCCCAATACCATGTGAAATAGCAGCTTTTATAAAAGTTGTTTGTTTCATCAGCATTCATCAACGGTCAGCAATGTATCCTCATGATTCTTATCCTCGACCCTCTTTCGCATTATCAAGAATGATGAAAGCATACCTTTCCCTAGTTATAAAAAGCTGTAGATTCACTCAAAAGAGAATTAAAATTACTTGTCTATTCAATGGTAGAAAAGCCAGTTTGATTCGCTAATTTTCTTTTAAAGACCTTCGAGTCTCGTAACTGCTTGGCCTTTCAGGGTACCATGAATTTTCTGGATTATATGATTTGTTTGGTCTGATTTAGTAGAAAACTAACTCTGTCAATTTTAAAATTTACTTGAAATTAAGAAAATTATCATAAAGATCATGCACCCTTTTCTTTGATTTTTTTTTTAATTATTATTATTCATAATTGATAGGGTGGTGGGTAAATTACAGATGGATAGAAGGAACAAAAGCTCTTTCACTGAATTGATAGGGCGGTGGGTAGATTACAGATTGATATTATTATTATTGTTCAATAAGAACCCCTAAGCCTGTCTGATTTGTTTCACTGAATTCATCCCAACAAGCCAAAATTCTAAGCCCATCTGAAGGGAAATTAATAAGAATGATTTTATACAGATAAAAGTGTTAAAAATAATGAATGTAAACAAGTCTCATAACCAGAAATCTCGAAAGTTTGAATTTGTTTAGACAGTTCACCTACCATCCATAGTAGTATTGGACCAAGAAGACATGGAGGAAGACAACCCCTCTTTGATTTCTTCGAGTGTTGGATGTGAACCAGTGCTAGAACTCTGGGGATAAATGGACCAAATTTCTTTACTACTAATTTTCTCCAAGAGAGATGTGCCCGTATTCTCGCCTTCGGCTTCATCAAACTCAGTCTTCCCCTCGAATAATTTCACAACTTGTCTCATTGTAGGCCTCGCATCAGGGTCCGGATGCGCACATAACAAGCCTAATTGAAGCACTCTTTCGAGTTCCTCTTTGTCGAACCCTCCTTTAGCCCTTAATTGATCGTCAAGGGCATCAATTAATTCTCCACGCCTCATTATATCCCACACCCAGTCTACCAACGGTGGCTTGCCTTCTTCAGTTGGCCTCCTACCACACATCACCTCCAGAACCAATACTCCATAGCTGAACATATCGGTCTGAGTCGATGCTCGACCGGTCTTGACCATCTCAGGTGCCAAGTAACCAACGGTTCCGACTACACGAGTCGTACCAGCCTCCTGTCCATGGTCATGCATTCTGGCTAGCCCAAAATCGCCTAGTCTTGCATTCATTTCTTTATCGAGTAACACATTGCTAGCCTTAATGTCCCTGTGCAATACTTTTGCCTCCCATCCATTGTGCAAATACAAGACACCTGAAGCCACTTGCTTTATAATTCTTATTCTTTCTTCAAAACTCAAACTTTTGCTGTCATCACATTCAAAAATCCTTTTGTCCAAACTCCCATTTTCCATATAATCATAAACCAATATTAGGCTGCCCTTTTCTTTCTTAGACCAACCCCTCAAACCGACCAAATTTCTATGCTTTAATCTTCCCAAACTCGAAATTTCAGCCAAGAATTCTCTCATTCCTTCACTGTTTTCAGGTGAAATACGCTTAACCGCCACCTTGGCTCTACCGGGCAATATTCCCCTGTAGACCTTCCCATTTCCTCCAATTCCAATCACGTTTTCATCTGAAAAACTCTTTGTTGCTGCATCAATTTCTTGATACGTAATTCTATGTGGCCAGTACTCTAATTCCCAATCTTCCACTTCTTCTCTCTCCCTCTTTCTTCTCCTATTCCATCTAATAATCAAGAAAACAACTACTAAAAACATGATACTAATCAAGAAAACTCCCACTGCCATACCTGCAATAAAACCTTTGGATTTATATACTGGTATCCCAGGTAGCTCGAAGGATGGCAATCCCCTTGTGATCAATGCCTCACTCAGTGAAAAGTTTGAATTACTGTAACTCCAAGCCAAGATTTTGTGACTTTCAATCAAAGCTCCTGTGGATGCAGTAAAACCAACATACATTTCCTCCTCGAAAACTTCGGAAAGATTGAGAAAAACATTCAGCTAAAGGTTGTTTAGGTTTTGTCGTCCCAACAGGTGCCATCGTAACACTGACATTATTATCAGCATAATCAATCCAAACCTGGTAATTTTTCCCACTGTTCAGCTTCAGTTTCTTGAAAGAGCCTTTATCAGGCCAATAGCCTGCCTCCTCAGAAGCTACTGATACAAGTGAGTCGACATCAATTCCAACATGATTATCGTTGATGTCCCGGAATTCTTCATTCTTAAAAACATCAAACTCAACGCCGAAAACATGGTTAGTTGGACTCCCATTATTCGTAAAGTTGAATAGGCCTAAATGCTGTGCTGAGCTAGAACCCTGGATCCCAATATCTGGTACAAACAAGAAAACTATGCCATGTCCCGGCAGCCTATCCTTGTAAGGCTCCATAGCGAAAATGAAAGAAGTCGAAAAGGGAAGAACACCAGAAGCATTTGGTTGTTTTGTGATGATCTTTGTCGGGTAGAGAGCACGACCAATCGAAAAAGTTGTGTCATTGGTTAGTGTAAGAATTCTTGATTCAATTGTAGCATTTCCATAGAGTGATATGTCTGCAGAATAGAATCCATTGTAGACAAAATCAATGGCGGATATGGATTGGATAGTTAGAATTAGAGTTAGCAGAAGGTATTGTGGATGCTTCTTCATTGAAGTAAAGATCAACAAGAAGTGGCTCTAATGGAGGAAAGTTAGAAAGTGAGAAATGGAGGCCACCCCAATGGGGAAGAAAAGGTCTTATGTTAGTGGCCAAAACATGTTCATAAATCTGTTTTTTGCCCTTGGACTTTTGCCAATTTAAAATTGTACCATTGGTTGCGAACAGTGGCATGTCTTTCATTTTTGTTGCAAAAACCAGGTCCCAATGACTTGTTAATGATTTAATAAACCAAAAATTAGTCAAAGAGTATACAAGTTGGAAGATTTTTGGTAGAAGGTGCTACCAAAAATGATGGTGAGCATAAACGTTATAATTAATTATAGTGTTTGAATATTAAGCTAGTAATCATTTCTTTGCGCGTTTGGTAGATATCCAATAACATTGCAATTTTATCATACTCTTAGAATTTTATCTAAACATATAAAAATGTTTCAAAAAGTTTAGAGTTAGGAAATCGTGACCAATTTTTTCACGTCCAAACCCATTTTGTCCATAACCTGGTGCAGTAGCACCAAGTAAAATGATAATATAAACTTGAATGCACGTGCTTCAATCTGACGTGCAGTCTAGACACGGATTATTTATACATGAATGGGCAGAAGCCCCATTTTGAAAGTTGAACCGTTTGGTGCACATTATTTTCAAAAGAACGTATTTTTTTTGTTGATGTGACGAGGAATATGTGGTTGAAAAAGAAGGAAAAATTATTGATATGATGAAAAATATTATTTTATTGAAGAATGTGTGGTTGAAAATGAGTAGAACAATGAGAATGAAAAAAAAAATGTGGCTGCTGAGATTTACTTTTTATATAGATACTTTACAAAAAGATAATAGAATAAGTATCTTAAAAGTAAGTTACGGACAAATTGATGTAGAACAAATGACTAAATAAAGAAGAATTGAACCAAAAATGAAAGAAGGCAATAGTGCAAATGTGGAAGTCGAGCTCCGATTTGGGTCCATAATATCATTTCAGAAAAAATGATTAGACGAGTAGAACTCACCACTATGCTATGACATACGATGGATTTTGGTCATCTGAATTTGTTTAGGACTCGAAAACTGCTTTTAAAGTTTTAGTGTTATTTTTATCATTTAGCTTATTCGAATTTTTTGCAATTTTAGTTTGTTTAAACTAGGTTGCTATGTAAACTCTTATAAATAAAAGGTCAAATCATTTTTATTTTTTTTTTATCATCTTACATTAATAAAATTTCGTGAGTTTATTTCTTCATAATTTGGTGAATTCCAAAAATTTGTGTTTTTAAAGTTTTCGCTTGAAATCCTTATTTCGCGCTGCGTGACAAAGGAATAGTTGTTTTCCCAAAATAGTTTTAAAAAATGCTTAAAATCATACCAAAATCGCTCACCGAAATTTAATATTAAAAAAATCACTTGCTTTTTCCAAATATTTGAACTTTTTAGTTCTAACAAAACAATATTTTCTTTCCAGGGTAATAACTATAAGATAACTGAATAGACTTTATGATGGTGCTAGTCCATGCTCAGATATAATTGAAGAAGTTCACGTAAAAAGGAAGACGATAATTGAACCTCACTGATAATGGTGTTCAATGGCGTCGGAAACGTGTAAAATGTGGTTGGGCTTCCCCCAGACCACTCCAATTTGAGAATTAATTATTGAAGCGCAGGTAATATATCGAGAGTGTATATATGCTCAACCCAACCCCATCCACCATCGTCGATGTCATGTCAGATCTACTATCGACCACCACCACCACCACCACCTCCTCCTCACCTCCACCTCCATGTTCAACTTTGACCCACCACACTTGCACAACCACCACACAAACTAGAGAGCAGCATCACCACCACTATTGCACCGTCGCCACCACTTGCACCAACAAATTCACAACAAATTGCAGATCGCCACCCCCTCCCAAAATTGACAAACCACCAACATCCCTGTCCACCCTTTCTCCCCCATACGATGCCACTACAGTCCAAAATCTCGTTAGAGATACGGTGAGACTAAAATCTACCACCCCTTTATTGTTCATCCATTAAAACAGGGTTGATACACCTCAGATTCGACCCCAACAAACGAGTTTGAACTTGCTTCAACTCCTTCAAAATTAGTTTTCTTCCAAAGCAGCAAACAATATACTAGCGGCACTATTGTCGTTATGATCCCTGTTGCCAAAAATTGGAAATGGATATGGGTTTGAGGGCGAGTAGGCAACGATGATGAAGATATTATTGTGATTTGGGAAAAGGATAGGTTGGAGTGATATGAAGTGGGGTGAGTGGTATGGGATAGTAGAAGTTCGACAATCAATTAGTGGTCGTGAGCGTCAACAACGATGACGAGCATCAATAGTTGGCTTAGATGGTGGCATGGGCTAGGACATTAGATGGGGGTTTGATTTTGAAAGGAGAATTAAGGTGGAGGGTTCTTCATATTTGATTATTGAAATGTGAAGTTCAAAAATGGATTAATTTCACAAACGGTCACTAAATTTACCTAAAAATTACAAAATGATCACTAAAGTTTAAAAATTGTAGAAACGATCACTGAAATTTCATGTACTTCTACAAACGATCGTTGAAGTTTTAATTTGTTTCACAAGTGGTCACTGTAGTACCATTATGATTTTAATTCAAAATTAAATGATCAAAACACATGGACATAGAAGTTGACCACATGAAGTGCAAATTTGTTGCTATTAAGTGTCATCTTTGGAGTAAATTAGATGGAAATTGTAAAAGTGTTATTTTAATTTTTGTTCTGCCTAAATACATAAAAGATCATAAATTTAGATATGAGATATAAATATTTTTCTATATTTTTGTGTGATTTTGTATAGATTTCCTAACTCTTAATGCATTTTTATTTATTTTAATTCACATAAAAATATAGTGTATTCTTATTTAAAATAAATTTGCACGTGATGTGGTCAAACTTCTATGATCACGTGTTTTGTTCCTTTAAATTTGAATTAAAATCATAACGGTCCTTTAGTGGTCGTTTGTGAAACAAATTAAAACTTTGGTGACTATTTCTACAAGTTTTAAACTTCAGTGACCGTTTTGTAATTTTTAGATATGTTCAGTGACCGTTTGTGAAATTAACCCTAATTTTTTAACTAAACCAGACAAAGACTTAGTCAAGAATCCAACATTACGTAGGCAAAATATTATACAACATGTGAAAGTTGGCATGTCATAACCTAAATTGTCTAGATTTGCCCTACCAAACCCTAACCAAACTTTATTTTCAGAAATAAATAAATCCATAAAGAACAATAAAAAATATTTATTAACATTCTTAAAAGTAACATGTTATAAAGTTACCCTCCAAGGTTCCTCCTAATCCTCATGATATCTTGGCCATTTACCTTAAATCCCTTCTTCAAAATTTCATCAGGCATTGATGGCTTCGACTTGAACGTGGCCAAGGATGAAATTTGGGCACCAGGATTCTGGCTACTTAGCCCAGACACAGCCAGTGCCGTATTCACCGGGTCGATATTGTACACAAAATGTATCAAACCTTTTGGAAACACAAAGCAATCACCAGCACGTAATTGCTGTGTATACAAACGATTAGTCGTGTCTACAAAGCCAACTAGAAGTGAACCCTTGAGAAGAATTGTGACTTCTGATGCCCTTGGGTGAGAATGGGGTGGGACTAGACCATTAGCAGCAATGTCAACTCGGGCCATGACTAAGCCCAAAGTGTTTAGCCCGGGTAGATTATTTATGTTAGTAAGAGTAACATTAAATCCAAATTGATTTCCAGTATCACCACATTTGGATAATGCAGACGTAGAAAAATGTGAAGCTAATGCAAGTTTTGGATTGATGCATGGTTGCCCATTATGGAACATATTGTGGGTATTTCTTGTTTCTGCAACACAATAATCTTGAAGCGGATCCGCGTCGGGTTTGACGAAGTTTAGAACAGAAATTATGCCCAAGAGAAGTTGGGGCAACACATAATGGCTTTTCATGTTGAATTTAATGATCTTAACCATGAAAATCAAAGGCAAAAATTTGGATTTGAGACCTTAATTTTTTTTTCAAGTAAGTCCCATGTGTGTTATAACTTATATATAGTGCTTGTTGTTAGGTGAGGTTGATCAATTTTATATCCACTCATGAGTGATTGAGTAGCTTAAGAGCATTAGAAGTGGAGAAAAGAAGGCAAGTCATGGTGTGGTGAGATTGACATTAAAAAAAAAATGTAAAAGCCAAAATGAGAAGAAGATAATGGGGCCATATCATGGGATGATAATTTTATTTTATTTTTTTAAATTTAATTGGCCATTTACTTAAGAAATAATAAAAATATTTGGTGGGTTGTTAATTTTATTCAATTTTAACTCTCCGCTTTAATCAAGTAACTTTATTGCTTGCTTGACGTAGTGCAACAAATTGCTAGACGGAGATGCCAACTAGGGCGACATGGTACAACAACAAAATGTACCTTATTTCTAATAAACCTTGGCTGGCTACATTAATATTTTCTTCGTTGTTACAACTTATTCGTTCGTTGTTGTACTCCATGTACATAATTCATGTACATAATGAATTTACATAAGCCCATGTGGAAGAAATCCGACCGTGGATGTGAAGTGTGGAAAAATAAAAAATTGTAGACTATCGATGGATACGCGCCACATGTCAATTATGTAATGTATTATGTAAATAGTTATGTACTTGTAGCATGGTCTAGAAACCTTTTACCCAGTCAAGAAAAGTGTTGTTTTGTGATTGTAACAATAGAACTAATTCACTTTGTCCCACTTTCAAAATGGTTATTGGACTGTGGCCCATTAATGATATTACTGAATCTGATCTTCTAAGCTAATCTTGAGATTTTGCAGAAGGCATTTATTTATTTATTTATTTTTATTTTGTGATTCGTCGGTTTATTATATTATAATTGCTTTTTATATTACGAATCAAATAGAAGATAAATCAATTAATGAAGAATAAGTTTTTTTTTTAATTATTATTATAAGATCATAATTGAAAATAACTTGGATTGACATATTGGTAGATGACATGCACGGCTTTTCCTTAAGTTTACATCCGATCATAAAAATCGATTCTCATGGTAAGGTCTACTCAAGTATGGGAGCAGCTCATCGACCATGTTAGATATCGATTATTGCATTTACATGGACACTCACAAAATATTTTGATAATTTAAAACCATGCGTACACCTCTTCTTCCTTAGTGATTCATCTAATATCCATTGTTCACCTTAAATCTTTAATTCAGATCGGTCACGATAATTTTACAATTCTTTCAAAACTTTTCCATGATGCTGACTCGAGTCTATAATCTTTATTTGGTAAAATTTATAAATTATTTATACAATGTCGATCAAAACGAGTAAAGCGCCTAGATGGATTTGCCTTTTTTATAATTTAATTATGAATATAAAATAATCCTATTTGTAGACATCAAACTATGTAGCAATATTTACTAATAAACTTACTCTTAACAGGTGTGGTTCTTTTTTTCTTTTTATTTTTTCCCCTTCTAAACATAGAACTTTTTCATTTTCTGGTATTTTAAACAGGTTTTCTTGAATTAGTTCAACCAATCGAATCCAAGCATGTGTCCCACACATGTACCTCCATTATTGAGATCTCTCTCTCCATCTCTTCACTGTTCTGCACTACACTCTTCTCAGTGGGCCTTGAAACCCTTTCTCATCATATCATCACATATTACTAACCTATCACAAGTCTCAATTGCGTTCTAAAATCTTTAGGTAAAGACTAATAATCATCCCATTGTTTTTTTTCAATTTTTTCTGCATCATCTAGACACAATTATTATTCAATGATAATGTAGCAATTTTTTTTTTCTTTTTTCTTTGTTTTTCTTCGTGAACCCACAGAATATTTTGTAAAAGTTTTCTTTTCCTGTGTTTTGGCTTTCGCAAAAAGCTACCCAGTCACAAAGATTGCAACTTTTGGATCTTTTCTCACTCCAAAAAAATGGATTTTCTGCTGAAAAAGATGAAAAATATTCGAAAGCCCTTTTGTACTTTACTCATCCGAGGATTGATTGTATGAAACTTTAATGTGATTCTTTATTTTCTTTTTAAAAAAAAATTATTCCCTTTCAATGCATTTGTTTTTGTATTCATGATTAAGGTTATCTTTTAGGACTTTCTAAAGAACCAGAACCAGACAAGAACTTTTGTTAACTGTAAAAAAAAAAAGTGATTTTATGGATAATTTTTTGGTAAGAAACGACCATAGCACACGGGCTTGTTTTAATTGGCTGCGTTTCTCCTCCTTTTTGTCTTCATCAAGATCTCTAGTTTATCCATTTGTAGTCCAGCATATTGATAATTTGCCCATTCTTGTCTTAGCGTATAGTAGCTTTCTGATTAATCATCATTGAATTGAAGAATCATTGGGTGAATCTGGAGTAGAAACACCATTTGCAGGGAACAAGGTACACCATTTGTCCTTTGAATAGTTTTGAGTGGCCCATATGATTAATCTTTTGTTTCCAATTATTGTTTTTTTTTATATTTTCTGTTTGTTATGGATTCTTGATGTATTTTCTTATTCACAAATGCAAAATTCATGTTCTTGACCTCTTGTTGTGAGTTGTAAATCTGTCCCTTATTTGAATTTTGGATCTTGAATTATTTGAGCAGATGGACGAGTCAGTTAAATCTGGTTCTGGACTGGAAGTGTCAGTTTCATTTGGTAGGTTTGAGAATGATTCACTTTCTTGGGAGAAATGGTCATCTTTTTCACCAAATAAGTATTTGGAAGAAGTTGAAAATATTTCAACACCAGGATCAGTAGCTCAGAAAAAGGCCTATTTTGAAGCACACTACAAAAGGATAGCTGCTCGGAAAGCCGAGAGCTTGGAGGAGGAAAATCCAATGGAACCTTTTAGTCAAAGCCCTGACGAGTCAATCAGTGAGGATCACATTGAAAACTCAACTGGTATAGATGCCGAGTCGAGTGTATACAATGGTGAGAAATCTGGTGAAGTAGTTGATTATGTAATTACTTTTGATGAGGCAAGAGATGATGATGTTAGATCAATGGAAGAAATTGAGCCCGAAACCTACACAACTGATTTGACGAGGATAACCACTTCTGAAGTGGCAAAAGAGGATGTAGCTGTGGCTGTAGAGGGTGGAAACTCGGGAGTCCAGGAGGATAAAGAGTTAAATGTTAATGCAGATAACATTGGATTGAATGATAGAGAGGAACCCGTCTTGGTTAAGGAAGTGATCCCTCAAAAGGATTCTAAGGATAGTGTAGAACAGCCACCAGAAAGGAAAGGCGGTGCAGAAAAAACCAGTGTAATTAAAAAGGAAAATCCCAAGTTGAATGCACGAAATCAAGCTCAAAAGGTAAAGTATTGGAACTTATTGGGCATTTTAAGGATTGAATAATCTAAATTTTATTTAATTGTTTCGATTGATCTGGTGTTTAATTTATTTGTTTTCGGTGTTTAGGTGACTACAACTAAAAAGGGGAGAAATTTGGCTGGGTCAAAAAATATTGTATCATCTGCAGCCAAGTCACCACAAGTTTCTGCTCCTAGACTATCAAAACCGACATCAATTTCCACGCCTATATCTGCTTTCCGTCCTTTGAAAAAGAAGGTCCATGAGACACCACTTCCAAAAAGCAGGAATACTCTAGTTGGAGAAAGCAAGAGAGCAACTCCTACATCCTTGCACATGTCTCTCAGTTTGGGGCCAGCAAATTCTTCTGCAACTTTTCCTACAACAAGAAAGTCTTTCATAATGGAGAAGATGGGGGATAAGGACATTGTTAAGCGAGCATTCAAGACATTTCAGAACCATATCAATGAATTAAGGACTCCAAGTAATGTGAAATCTTGTACACCAAAGCAGGTATGGTATTCTATAAATTCTTTCTCCCTTTTGTACAATGAGTTTTGAGATTTCTACTATTAGTTTTAGTACCTTTTCATTAATTGGGTAGATATTTGGCTTTAACATATTTGGGCAGGTGTCGTCCATGGCATCTGAGCAGCAGATGGATTCCTCTTCTTTCACCCCCCAAAAGGAGAATGAAGGGTAATGATAAATGTCCTCACATATCTGCTATTAAATGCAATTAAGACATGAATAGGAAACTGATCAATTACTAGATTCAGAGATAAAAGGGGAAAGAGCAAGTCAGGTCTTAAGTTGCATATTGTTTTTTACATATATTAATGTGTTATCTTCAGTTTTTCTACATATTGTAATCTGTAATGAAAAGTACAGCTCCTTGCATTTAGTTTCACTGCCCATGTGGCCCTGTGCGAGTAGCACAGCCCTTCACTTAATAGTATTCCTAAGTAACTGGTCGATGGATACAGCAATGATTTATTGTTTCACTTATAATTTGGTCTTAAAATTCTAACTTTCTACAATGTGAGGAGATAATAATTGTGGTTTTGTAGTCCTAAATCATTCTTGCTATTTATTATGAGCTTGTCTGGCAGTGCTTGTTTCACATATTTTAAGCAAATTTCCAACCGTTACAAATGGGTTGGCAGCAAGTTTTGACATTTTTGTTTCACAATGGGGCCCACTTGTTGGAGCCCAACGGTCAAAAAATGAATTATTTGGCTCCAACAATTTCTCCCAGACACCCCCTATATAACAATACAGAAAAATTTCTTGATAGAAACAAGGAAAAACATTTTTATTATTGTGTAATTGTGATTTGTTATGCAAGGACTAACTCTTAAAATTCTGAGAAGAGTCCATCTTTTAGAAGGAAATTCTGAACCTAAATGCACATTGCTGGTACACTCGCACTTCTATGAAATTTAACTGTGGACGTGGAATGTAAATATGAACCATTTTGTTTCTCCCCACCCATTAGTTTACTAATCTCCCCTTCGACTGTGATTACTGATTACTCATTTGAATTGTAGACTGAGGAAGTCTGCAGAAAAGACACTTACTCAAAGGGGTCGATCAGAAACTAGATCAATGACTGAGTCCTCAGGGTGAGTTTTTACTGATGGTTATATGTAAATCTCTTTTTATCATGCTTTTCTATCCTTTTTTTTTTTTACTGTTTTTATCTCCTTTCTGATTTGGAAAGCCTGTAATATCGTGCTTCTTGTTCTTTCTATTGTCTTCTTGAAGTTGAATTGTGATTGATAATCATGAACTACAGATTGATTAATCTTTCTCTAAAATTTACGTAACTTATTGTTGTTTTAAATGGGAAAAGTGTTTAAATTGGCAACATCGTTGATTGATGTTTAAGTTCGTACTAACTTGAAATCGGGTTTTATAATAATCATTGATGCAAAATGGAGCCAAAACAGAATGAGGTGCTATCGCACTATATAATATTGATATGGAAAGTACAAGTAGAGTAGAGATATCTTCCCAATAATTGCCACAAGTATTCTGATAGGAATTGTAGAGAAAAT
>CAIGRH010002433.1:0-10435 GCA_903798295.1 Fraxinus nigra | reverse complement strand
TTAACAATAATTATTGCACAATTGTAATAGATAAGAATGATTAAAAATAAATATACATAGAGGATTTATGCCCCACTAAGCCAACATAGATAAATTGAGTTTTAAGAAACCTAAGATTGCAATTTGCAAGCACCATAATTGGCATCTTTTTTAGCCACTAATTTTAGATAGTGATTTCTGTTACCAAACATCAGTTATCATTACCATTTCTATTAAATTTTTGCTAAGCTTATGAATATTACTATTACTAATTATAAGTAAATATGTAAATTAATATAATTTTTTTAATTTTTTTAAAAATAATTAACGTGTTACTTATTTGATAATTTTTTTTCAAAATAAGTAACTTTTGTAGTTAAAAGAAAAAAAATGTTCAAACATACTTTTTTTTTTCTCTCTTAGGCCAACATGGTTTTTTTTTTTTTTTTATATAATTAAACAAGTTGGATGGATTACTTATTTTCTTACTTATAAATAAAAAATTATATATTTCAAAAATAAGTTAATACACTTATCTGACGTCGACCAACAAAAAACTTAATTATTTTGTAAGTTACTTATAATTAATTTTTTTCAAACATAGCCAAGCATGCACATATATAATGCCCTACTTTTTAACCCAATAGAGTATAGCCCAAAAACAAGGAGGCAAAATTTACTCATTTTGAAACATCTTTTGCCAACACAAGGCATCTATAACCTAAGACAAATGGGTAAGAAATTATGTAAAAACAACAAAAAATGAAATAATATAATTGGGGTAGTGATGTTGCGTCTTATTGCATACGTAAATCACTTCGAGAGAGAATTAAGGAAGAGAAATCTCAAATTTTCCAATAATTCTAGAAGATAATCATGAAGAAGACAATGAAATCTTAAAATTCAAATATTTCAATCTCCTTTCAAATTGGTTTACGTGTCCATATGAATCAACATAGAACATTTCTAGTTGGTCAATTCTATCTAGATATCATATTTTAGAATTCTTTTCTTCGTTAAAAACATTACAGAAAAGAAATTTAATTAATTTTTTTAACCAATAGTTTCTTTCGAAAGCGAGAGGGAAATCTTGATTTTTGGTAGTGTTACTTTCTTTATGTTCGTGCGGAAACACGGTTTTGAGCTGTTTAAGAAAATGACGCGCTAGAGTCGTGCTTTTGTCATCTTGTTTCTAGTTTAAACGTGAAAATTGCAGGTTGTCCGGTCCCCCTTCCATGCATTTTCAAAATATCTAATCACTCCAGCACATTGCCACTTCTCATTTTCATAATACACAATAGTTCCAAGTGCATCCCATAAAGTTTTTTTTTTTCCATAGAATATTGTACGAATATCCAATACGACACGCGTAGGCATAATGAAATAATAAATATTGAGTTTATTTTTAGAAGTTTCAAATAGAGTGTTCAATCACTACAATAATATCAAGTCGATATGTCTTGGCCTCCACATCTTAGAGTCGAACCCTAATATGAAGAGAACTTTCCTAATCTAACTAGCTCAAACATTAGTTCAACTACACCAAACAACGTGTTACTCAAATTTTAAAAATGTATCAAATTAGGTGACCTAAATAGGCAGTTAACCTATGACCATTGCAAATGCATGGTCTCCATCACTCAGCGACATCCAACACGATACAATAAAGCAAGGCCGAATGTCAGAATCTCAAGTTATAAGCATGTATACCTTTCAAGCAAACGAGTATGAGGTCAGAACTCCATCGCACTCGCATTTCGATATTTGAGTAGGATGGAGCATAATAAATGGATGCAAAATCAACAGTGTCCTTGATTTTATTTTATTTTTTCCAAAATAATCGTATTAACAAATGTTCAGTACATTACAAATTGGTTAACATGTCAAAGCCCAACGTGCCAAACCTCCGGAAATTCATAGACACAAAAGGATGCTGATGTCTCAAAGAAAAAGAAAATTTCCGGAAGAAGAACTTAACCCTAAGGAATTTGCATTGCACTAAAGTACTTTCCGCATCGACAGACGTCAAATTATAATTGAGTTTCAAAAGAAAGAATTCACAAACATTTGCAGTATAACAGACAGGTTTAATCACATATATGAAAAAGTCCTTGGAATACTAAGCCTAAATAGAGAATTATTCACTTGAAACCCGATACTTGAGAAAGTGGAAGATTAATTCTTCCAAATTTAACATCCACAAGGAAAACAACGCTATCCAGGTATTTATAAAAGCAAATCAAAATAAAAAGTTCGCAGCCCCAAAATGCAAAAGATAAACAGAAAGATTGAAAGAACAACGAAAGATGACAACTGCCATGTGTCTGGCAGCGCAAAATAGTCTACTCCCTAGCATTTACACCTGCAGTAAAACGAGATAAAAGATTAAAAAGCAAATAATACTGATAAATTTTGAGATAAGAGAATAATAGAAGCTTGGACAACAAACAAGGTTCTCTTTACAAGCTAATTTGGCCAGCAAATCAATTTAACAGGAGTACAAATGGTTCGATCAAATATATTCTCACTCTCAACGCCCAAAATACTACTCCCTAAATCTGATGGGTTAGGCAAATATTTGAGATTTAACATCATTGACCATTCTTAAAAAGGAACAAAAGTTTTTAATTTTGGTCCTAGCTTACTTCAGATAATGGCACTTCTAATGACGGCAGTACACAGATGATCAACTAAAAAATGCACAACTCCATACATCAGCAGCACGATATGCCTGAAAAGAAAAATGTCAAGGACAGTTTTCAACAGGAAATTACAAAGGTGTTGTGCATGCACTATACACACAAAAGACAGCTCTTTAAATTATGCATATTGTGAAAGCAATTATTCCTGATAGAAAATCATGGATAACCAAAATAGGTAGCACCCACCCGCCAAGGATTAAACAACTTCAGCAAAAAAACCTTGGCACGTCGAAAGCAAACGCTAATTTCATCAGACTGTAAATTCAGTACTATAAAGAAGATGCAAAGCCAAGTTTCAAGGTGTAAGACAATAGCAGATAATTTCTTACTATCTCAAAGGGATACTGTCAAAACCAGAAATCCAAAATTCTACCCGAGTGAAAAGGAAAAGCAGACAACAGTCAGTTTTATGAACAGCAAAAGTATCGTAATCTATGTAACCTTTAGAAAGCAGACCACCCTTCTTCGCTCTCTTCATTGTCCACGGAACCTGATGATCCTTCACCTTTAATAGATTATTTAGTTTTCCAGCCATCAGTGGCTTCTGATTTATCCTGATTCGTAAAGGAGTTTTCACCTCCAGGAGCAGTTCCCCAGGAGCTTCCTGCAGTTTTACCCCATGAACTGACAGGTCCTTCAACATTGTTAGATGCTTTAAATGGACCCCTATCTGTAGCATCAGATTTCCATTTCCCAGACGTGTTCTGGTTTCCAGAAGCAGTTTCCTTGTTCCAATTAGACTGGTTATTCCAACCAGCTGTATCCCTCTTACCAGATGGTGGGCCCCACCCAGTAGATACATCCCCAGTGGAAGCATTTGATGTTCTCCAGTCACTGCCTCCAGCACTGCTTTGAACATAATCTATTTTAGCGTCCACTGACGTGTTCCATCTTCCACCAGATTGAGTGTTACCTGCACCGTCGGCATCCCCTTTCAATTGATTCCAACCTGAACTCCAACTACCTCCCCGAAACGAACTGCCTCCACTGCTGCTACTTTTTCATCCTTCACTATTACTGTTTGAACTTTTTTTCCAGCCGTACAACTTGTCATCACCAGAATCATTTCTGTTATTCCAATTGTTAGGCCATCCGCCTCTATAACCACCTCCCCTACCACAAAATCCTCCCCCGTCAGGTCCATCTCTCCCTCCAAAGCCTCCCCTGCCCATTCCTCTACCTCCATAGCCACCACGATCTGATCTCCCTCTACCCTGGAAGCCCCCACGGTCACCTCTCCCCTCACGGCCTCCCCTCCAACTTCCAGTTCTTCCCCTGCCAGTGCCAGTATCATTTTGACCATCATTCCCTCCAGAACCATTTCCTGAATTCCAGTTACTTTTGCTGCTCCATGCACTGTCCTGGTTCCCACCAGTATCATCTGTTCCACGTCTAGACCAATTACTTTGACCCCATCCAGTTAATGAACCAGAGGTATTGTTATCAGAAGGTTTCTGAGAGTCTTCGTTAATATTTTTATCCCAATCAAAAGCCTGGATTTCACTAGAGGTGTTTCCAGTGTTCCAGGAAGACTTTTTGTCATCCAGTGCTTTTCCTTTCGCCCAAATACCTCGATCATTACCAGCATCTTCATTTGCAGTTGATGNCCAGTATCATCTGTTCCACGTCTAGACCAATTACTTTGACCCCATCCAGTTAATGAACCAGAGGTATTGTTATCAGAAGGTTTCTGAGAGTCTTCGTTAATATTTTTATCCCAATCAAAAGCCTGGATTTCACTAGAGGTGTTTCCAGTGTTCCAGGAAGACTTTTTGTCATCCAGTGCTTTTCCTTTCGCCCAAATACCTCGATCATTACCAGCATCTTCATTTGCAGTTGATGTTTTACTCCAACCTGATGACTGGGCATCGTTACTATTTTTACCCCAATCAGAAGCCTGGTTCTCACTCGAGGTGTTTCCAGTGTTCCAGGAAGACTTTTCGTTATCCAGTGCTTTTCCTTTTGCCCAACTACCTTGATCATTACGAGCATCTTCATTTGCAGTTGATGTTCCATTCCAACCTGACGACTGGCCTTCATTGGAAACTTTTGAGCTGCACCAACCACCGGATTTGTTCCAATCAGGTTTTGCACTATCCAATTTATCACCACTTACACTAGTCTCTTTCTTAACTTGCCATTCTTTCTTCCATCCCGGTTCTCTGTCCTCGCCAGAAACGATTTGTTTATCCCAATCATCTTTCTTACTTCCGTCAGCAGATATATCTTTTTTCCAACTGCCTGCCTGACCGCCGCTCCAACTAGAACGATTCCCTGCGAAAAAATCATTACTTGAACCTTGTCTGTGTTCACCTTCCTTGTTCCAACTACTCGATTGACCCTGATCAAAAGATCTCCCTCTACCATATTGACCTCTGCCTCCTCGACCCCCTCCTCTTCCTCTTCTTCCACCCGAACCACGACCACCGTCAAAAGATTTATCCCTTCCCCAACTGCCATCTTGATCTGCATCTCTATTTCCAACTCCACCATTCTTCCAACCACCAAATCCTCCTTTGGAGTTCTCCCAACTGTCCTTCTTATCTGACCTGCCTCTTGAATGATCTTCCACATTACCATCAGGTTTCTGACTCCAACTAGACTCTCCAGCTTGTTTACTCCAGGAGGACTCACCACCCTTTCTATTCCAAGAATACCCACCATCCTGCTTACTCCAAGCATCACCACCTCGGTTGCCCCAAGAAGATTCGCCATCCTTTTTGTCCCAAGAATATCCATCATCCAGCTTATTCCCATTAGATCCTCCATCCTGCTTGTTCCATGAGGATCCCCCATCTTGCTTACTCCACGAAGAAGTATCCTGTTTATCCCAAGATTTACTATCCTGGTTATGCCACGAAGTTCCACCATCAGCACCAACAGGCTTTGGTTTACTCGAGGAATCAGTCTGACCACCTGAACTAGCCTTGCCCCAAGATTGCTCTTGATTTTCCTTAGTGCCTTCAGGTTGGGACTCCACAGCTTTGTCTGAAATAGACGCCCCCTTTCCCCAACCTGCTACACCACCATCTTTTTTAGTGTTGCCCCAGTTTTCATTCTGACATTCACTTGAACCAGCAGCATCCTTCCAGGTGTTTGCTCTTGTATCTTTCTTCCAGGCACTTGCTTCTGGTTGACCTAACTTTCCACCTGCATTACCCCATCCAGTCTCATTCTCTGATGAAGCTCCAGTTTTGTTCCAAGCACCATTGCTTCCACCCATATCATCTCTACTTGTTTCCCAGCTACCAACTGATCCAGTTTTGGCAACCATTTTCTCATCAGTTGCGGCAGCACCCCACGATGAATTCTGATTTGGAACTGCTTTAATCTCCCAAGCAGAACCTTCGGTCCCTGCATCATAACGCAAGTAAAGTAAGCAGCATAGATAACTCATCTACTCACACAGGAAGCATAAATAAACTTTTCAGTAGGTTTGTAAAGTAAGGAAACAACTTCAGCTCAACAGAAAATCAGATTTATCAAGCAAAATAAGTAAAAAAGCTAGCTCAATCAAGAGAATCCTACAAAATCAGAATCAAAAGTCCTAGAGAATCCCATACCGATGCATTACATAATTATAATGATTTTTAGCTATATCCGGCGAGCTTGTATTCATTTTATTGATAAGGCATCATAAATCAATTACAATTAGAACATAATTTTGACAATGAAGGCGGATAATGTGTTGGTGTAACTGGAAGCCGTGGACCCAGAAACTGTGCATCTTGAAGACGTGATGCTACTCAGGACAGTCTCAAAATTAGCAATTTTAAACTAAAATGCATTGGGTACATACTAGCAATGCTGCCTGAAATAAGACATCGTCGTCCATACCTTTTCCAGCATCATTGTCCACGGATTGGATGGACCAACAGGACCTGATTCCTGGTGAAGCTGCAAATATTATAAAGCTTCGTGAGGGACCAAATTAGATGCACCGTCATAATAAAAATGAAGGAAGAACATTGTAGCTAACCGCTAAGCTTGATGGGAAAGCGGACCAAGAAGACCTGCAAAGAAATGCTGGAATTTTTGGTTCAACATACAAAACTACAGAAGGCAGTAGATGAATAGACATATACATCATACATCAGCAAGAGAGCAATAATTTAATGTGCAAGCATCCACAAAGTGTTCTGTGGATAAACAAATAAAAGGCACCACAAATATAACCATGGTAACATAAGAATAGAATACATGGGAATCAGTATTCACTTGGCTACATTCGAAAAGAAGCTATTTTATTATAGATGTTATATGTTTACTTCTCAATTAGTAAACTCAACAAGACTTTCCTCAACAAACAATTAAAATGACAATTAGTAGACCACTTTCTATAATTTCCTTGTAGTGTTTGTTCACTCATTTCCTGTCCAGAATGAAGTGAATAAAAACACAGATATCCTTTACAGTAATAATTTGATCACCATATTCATGATAAAACATGACAAATGTCATATCAGGTGAATGTTTATTTCTGATCATCAAATCACCATAAATTCGGTTATTATTTGCTTTTCAGACAGAAAAAGTAGTCATAATCATGAAACGCAAGTTACAGTTTTTAATCAAAGCTGAGAAAAGTAAATATCCCAAAATGAAAATTTTAACTTGTATATTTAAATACTTGTCAGAAAAATACTTACATATATACACAGTGAGCACACATCCTCACCACCAAAAATAAGAACTATACGTGCATAAAGATGAAAAGCTTAAAAATAAATTAAAAACAGGCATCAGATACAAGTAAAACCTTTCTGTAGATAATCCTCCATCATTCCACTTTTCACCATCTGTTGACAATGCTGTCCCATCCATCCAATCTTCAAGATAAATAAGCATTTCAATCCAGAAAACAAAATAAACAAGGGGTGGGTAGGAAGCAGAAGAAACTATTCAAAGAAAAGAAAAGAAAAGAAAAGAAAAGGAAGACCACAAAAATGTGATTGAAAACCATGCAACAAATTCCTACCAGTGGAACCATCTTGCGATCCAAGAAAATTGAATGGCTTAACAGACCCAGAATCATCCCTAAGAAAAATGTAAATGGTATGTAAATCAGCGTGAATCAGAAACTGTACAGAACACGCTGCCAGGATATAAAAACACAAGCTTGTAATAGTATATTCACTTACCCCTGAGAAATGGTAGAACTTCTTCCACGAACCTCAGAAAGATGCTCATATTTCACTACAAGAACACATAAGAATATTTAAATCCGAGTCATGCAACACCAAAAGTGGATAAGGTTTATCCATCAAACCAGTGAGAATTTTGTGCTGAGAATCCAGCTTTACGGTGACCTCAGAACGGCGAACAGCTAACACACGACAAAGGTACCCCTTTAAATGGCCCAGTCGGATTCTTAATAACTGACCAACAGAAAACATTCCATTATCTTCGCGATTAGCTGCATTTACAATAACATGTTAAACAGGTAAATGGAGTTAGAACTTTAATAGTGCATCTAGTGATCAATAGGAACTCAAAAACATACAGTTGTTTTTGTTCTCTCTCTCTTGCAAAGAATTGTTAGGAGACAAAGGGCATGTTGGGGATGACGGGAAATCCTCAAATCCTGAAGGAACAGCTGGTTCACTACCCTGATTCGGATTAAGAAGTGCAACCATAAGTTAGATGGACAAAACTGTTTCAGAAACTAAAAAAAGGTCCATCAAACAGGAAAAGCTCCTGCTGTTCTGGTTCTAAACATACAAACCTTCTCCTTAGATGCATCACCAGAAATGTTTACTTTCTCGCATAACTGTGCTTTAACACAGATATAGCCATTATTCTCCTGTTCACTTTCATCACACAAAAATAGTATCCCTTCGTAGATTTTTTTAACTGTTCCTTGTCTATCCTGCAATGTCAATACGTACTTGCATATTATCTTCAAAAAACCGAAGTGAAATAATTACTTAAAGCTTCTAATTTAAAATTAGTACCAGACCTTCAATGGACCATCCGAAACCCTGACTATGTCATTAATTGATATGGTTTTGGCATGATGATCCAAAACAGTGAACAATTTTTTGTCAAAAGACGCACTCTTTAGCTCGCGCTGTTTGATAGTAACAACTGATGGTCCTTCTGAGCCTTCTTTGATGACCTATTACCAAGATGATCTATTGAAGGAAATGAATTGACATCACACAAGGATTAAGATTATGAAGTATGAGGTGTTTATACTTTTACACTGTCATCCTTCTCCGTGCCAATGACAACACCAAAATCCTTCCTACTGCATTACAAAATAGGTGAGCAAAGCATATCAGATTTGAGTAATTGTCTTCTTCACAAAACATCATAACAAATAAATGCTCACCCAAAAAAGACTAGATCGTGCATTTCAAAATTATTTTCCATTGTAGAGCTGCACGAGCCACGTTCTTTACCACCACCTTTACCATCCCTTTGTCCTTCTTTATGGCCTGGGCATGCTTCTTCTTTTGTTCGCCAAATAGTTGGGAAAGCCACTGTCCATCATTAGATTCATCATTTTTTGAAGGCTCAAACTTCAAGAGTTCATCATCAGTAGGCGTTACACCCCACAAACTCAGTGAGTCAATAGACACTTTTTTGTATAAATAACCATCCTTCAGCAACATCCCGTCAAGAATCTCAAACATTTGGTTAATGTCACGGTCCCTTCGGTATTGAATCAGAGGACGGAACTCCCTACAAGTGTAAGATGAATACAAATAATTAGCAAGGAAACCATGAAATGAAACATAACGAACGGGAGCATGCAAGTTACTCAAGCTCGCTAGAGCTGATCAGTCTTGGTGCTGGGATGGTTGTCTTTTTAGCAGGAACTCCTCCCCCCTGTAAATAAAAATAACACGAGTCAAATGTTATTAGAAATCAGAACCAATGTCAAGAAGAGTAACCAAGGTAGCTGTTAGAGGAAATCATTGATATATTGGTTCAGTTTTAAATGCAGGCATAAATATCTCGACAATATATCTGGCATTGCATTATAAACGATTTGGATCATGAAAAAATGAGTAGGAACTTATGAATGAATTGAGGTGTAAAAGCATTTCAACTGACCAAGAAACCACAGCTAGGCCAAAAGAACCATCAACTCCCCAAAGAAAATATTCTAGGAACTTATGAATGAATTGAGGTGTAAGAGCATTTCAACTGAGCATTGCCATGAAACCACAGCTGAGCCAAAAGAACCATCAACTCCTCAAAGAAACTATTCTAGAAACAAATGGGAAAAAAAAAAAAACTATGATTGTGCGCCAAACAGAAATTGCATGTATAAAAATGTCCTCTTCATAAACATGCGGAAAACTACAATCGCATTTCATTTTATTTCTATATTTTGGTTTGATGTTAAGGCTTACCTTAGACTTACAGAATTCCCTGCTAAAAATATATATCACACATAAATGTTGCCATGAGAGATTCAGCCCCTGTTTGAGCCCCATTTTTTCATAAAAAATGGGTTTTGTAATAGTGAATGTTTGGATAGTGTGTAGTTAAAAAGTAGGAAAAAAATTTGGGAGTACGTGCAAATTATTTTATTGGGAGAATGTGGGGTTGAAAATGAGTTTTTAAATAATGGGGCCCAAACATGGGCTTTATAAATATAGTTCACATTAAAAGCATGTCTGGAACAAATCATCTTACAAATTTTTCAGCCATCGCTTGCAAGTCTATCCTTGGAATCAGCTTTACAGTAACTTTCTTCCGTGTCTCATTCACAGCTACAACCTAGAAGTACAAGCATAATT
>CAIGRH010002404.1:0-12136 GCA_903798295.1 Fraxinus nigra | reverse complement strand
CGAGCAACGAGCCGAGCAAAAGCTCGGCTCGTTTTGTAACGAGCCATGAGCTCGGCTCGTAGGGCAACGAGCCGAGCTCGTGGGGCAACGAGCCGGCTCGGCTCGGCTCGGCTCGGCTCGTTGCCACCTCTATATTCACGTGAACAATGCACGTAAATTTTTTTTTTAATATGCAGAAAGATGGAACCTTTGCTCTGCTACCAAATTGTAACACCCCAAATTTTTATAAACTTTGGATTGTTACCAACACTTATTTTTCTTTGTATTAAAAGGGGACGATAAAATAATATTTTTTTTAAAAAAATAACTGAAATATTCATAATTTAAACTAAAAATGAAAAGTGTATCTTGAAGAAAATAACATAATCACTAATTAAATAACAAGTCTTTGACCGAATTAAACTAACTAACTCATAATTTGAAGACATAAAAACTTAATGTTCATTTTTCCCTCGATTTCCTTGGCAGTCCGCATTACTATCCAGCCACAATCCCAATCAATCCGAACTAACCTATAAAATTTTGTAAAAATGAGTATTTAAAAATACCCAGTAAGATACGTGCTGTTTTTATACACAAATATATAACAATAAATAAGCACTTCATACCACTCTTCTCTTATGGAGTATATCGGTGATCAAGAGACACACCCATTTTAGTTCATTTTAAATTTTCGTAGGATCTCTTATCACTCAATAAAGAATCCGAATGTCTACTGACAATTAATACATAAATTACTGAACATAAAAGTATAAGAAAATGAACCACTTGCACAAAAATATCTTTTCTTGATTTTGAAAGGTTGAAAAGAATAAAATATTGCACATTAAAAAAAAATCTCCTATTTCTTCTATACTTTTTCATCTCACTCTCTTCAAATCACAAAAAAATTGTCAGTATCAAAATCAACATTTATTACTCTATCGATACATAATTATTTGGCTCAGATAAGATAGAAATTTAAAACATATTTCATTTTAGTCCTCATTTTTTTTTCAAAATATTAAAAATATAGTATATGTAACAAATAAAATCTTATTCTAAAATTATCGATACATAATTATTTAGCTCAGATAAGATAGAAATTTAAAACATATTTCATTTTAGTCCTCATTTTTTTTCAAAATATTAAAAATATAGCATATAAAATAAATAAAATTTTATTCTAAAATTTTTGGGGTATTATAGACAAGATGTTCTAACCATTTGAGTTTACAAAGAAACTCTTCTTTTCTATTCAAAGAAATTGTCACTATTCTCTTGACTTTAAATTCCATAACAAAGAGGTATAGTTATTCGATCTGGTTATATCGATTTGACAATATCAATTTATGATAGATAAAAATATTTACTTGAATGTAATTCATTTCGTTCAATATTTCAGAAAAATATTGTATTACTATTCTTGAAAATAAGCATTCTAAATTAATATACAAGAAAAATATTGTAATATTGCTTGAAAAGGAATACAATATTTTTTTGCTGTTCTTGTTGAAAAATATTATGATGGTGTTCTTGAATAAGTATACTTCTCAAAAATTATAAAATCATTCAAATCAAATACTGTTACAAACTTGAAATTTGTTGATTCAAAAACTTTATTGATTTGATATAGTGTTTAGATCACGAGACATAAGAAACGTACCCATAGTATGTACAATCATCTAACTAAACTCATGGTGACTTATGGAAAGGAAAATGCTAGAATGATGAAAATCAATACGTTATACTATTGGAATTTGGAAATCTGACTGCAAGGCTCTAGAATAGTCAATATTATATTACTCTAATTTTCTTAGTTTTTACTATACAAGTATTAGTACAATTGAAGCAAACAATATATTGAACCAAAAGTTTAGTTAATGAATATCTTATTGTTTGACATGATGTTTTAGACAATCATTGGATCAATAATGATGCAAAACTGAGAATTCAAATGAATGAATTCTTTGTATTTCTTAATAAAGAACAATAAGATTCTTTAATCTAATAAATTCCTATATAATGTTTATTCTCTTTATTGAGAATTGGTGATTGATCATCACGAGCTAAATCATGGACTGGATTCTTTGTATTTCTTGAAGCTAAATAAATGGGGATTCCATCACCCTCCATGTTAACCATCTAGATATTATTTGCATCTAATACATATGATATATCTACTAGATGATTGTACAACGTTCGTAATTTGAACTTTACGAAATTACTGCTTAAATTTAAAATTACGAATATAATTTTTCAAATTATACAATCAAAATGGTATGCTTTGTTAATACTAGTGAGTTTAAATCTCAACATTTGAATAAGTGTTAGTTGAGACATCGATAAATGTTTTAACATTATTTTTTGTTAAATGCTTTCAATAAATCTCTAAACCATTAATATTAAGAACAAAGTGATTACCAATTCTATCTAAAAATGCTATTAGCATCATGTCAACATCAAAGTTTCCTACACTATACTTGACTAATGATCAGAACCTAATTTTTTCGTCTGATTATTTTGATAGCGCAATATATGTACAATTTATCTACTATAATACACTAAGATAGAAAATAAAGAATGTTGAGAATAAATGTCTAGTTTGAACCCTTATAAAATATGTTAAAGTCCTAACTAGTGATATTTCATAAAGCAGTTTTCTAACTTTCAATTTGATTAAACCGTTTTCTCAACATTAGGAGGGATGAATTAAGAAGTTAAAATAATATACATAATGCATCATTATATTATCTAGATCCTCGCAAAGTTAAATCGAACTAGAAGTTCAAAAGATAATTCATTTAAATACATTTAATGATCAAAGAGATTAATGATATCTTACACACTAGTTTTGAATGCTCCAACTCGAATTGACATCTTAGGAGAACATTCGTTAGTATTATATTTGATATATCTATGACAAGTTTGAAGCATAAATACATTTTATTTTAAGACAATTTTACAAAAGAAAATAGAGCAAATAACGAGGATGGTCTCATTTAGGAGTTACATACTCATCGAGACTATATAGACATAAATAATTATAAAATCCCATAAGAGGTTCAAGTACTTGAAATGTTGAAAGTGGAGATCTTTCATTAATTTATGTCGTTATGGAAAAGAAATAAAATCAAAAAGAAAAAGTTATGACAACACTTTTGTACATGATTTACCACTTTATATTATGCGAGGATAACGAAATAAATTATTCAACGCATATCAATCAAAAAAATAATTAATCAAATAGAAGGATGCAATCCTAATAAAATTGGATTTATAAGAAAACTTGAAGTTTTTGGACATGCAATTCGAACAACTAAGCATGTGTACTTATACAAAAAGTAAATGAGAAAAATGATGTCGTAACTCTAATGCACGACTTTCAAAATAATAAATTCGCAAGGATCACAAGTCTCTATTTTGTTAGTGTGACAATGCATGAAATTTGATATGTACATAATAAATGGGATAATAGTCAAATTATCTTATATGATTTTAATACTATCTTTGAAGGCTGAAGCATATAATTCAAGTGATATCATAATAAAGGGGAATAAATACACGTTGCACTCTTTTTTCCTTGATCAAGATCTCGTCTCGTTGGATTTTTCTAACAAGGTTTTTAACGAAATAACATTTGTGACTTATTCAAATAAATAATGTACATTTTTTTCATTAGGATTTTTTCCTCACGATTTTTTCTAACAAGGTTTTAATGAGACATATTGTTTGTGTAATGATATCCATAACTTATAAGATATTTACTCTCAAAATTAATTTTTTTTATATGTTAAAAATTGTGTACCACTCTCAAAGAGAGCAATAATAAAATTTATTTTTTAACATATTATCATACTGACTAAAGACAAATAAAAATTGGTAAACATTATCTATAAAGACAATATTGCTTCAAGGCTATAACAAGACAACACGAAGCGTGCTTAACCAGAATTGAAATAATGAAGACATTGACATACAAAACATGAGTGACTTGATATGAGAATTCTCATTTATTAAAATCAAAGGGAGTTGTTGTACTCTTTTTCATTTGATCAAGTTTTCCCACTGATTTTTTTATTTTTTATTTTTTTGACAATGTTTTAATGAGACGTCGTTTTATTACTCTAAATTTTCTCATTTGTTATTCTATCAAATTTTTGCTAAATAGGTTTCAATGAGATAGTTATTGTATAAAGAGTCATTTAAGGATTGTAACATATAAATACGTCACTTTGATTCTCAATAAAACACTAAAGTGTGTTTACTTCTTTATTTTTTTTTATTTTTTTTTCTCTAGTTATAACAATTATATTGTTATGTCTAGGTGTCATTCCGTAGTTTAGAGCTAGAGATATGCTTAATATTTATAAATTTTGCCTTAAATACAAGAAAAATGCTATTTGCCGGGGGTGATTGACAGAAAATTTGGGTGACAAGGTGAGGTGGCAACAATTGATTGGGTGTTATGTTTTTTTTTAAACTATCCAATCATGTACTAAAACGTGTTTCTGATTGTAATGCAAAATGCATATTTTTTCCTTCTTATTTTATGTGTTCGTATGATTAATCAATGTTAATATGTACTCATTATGTTCATATTTTGATTTAGGTGGCAATTCTATGGATATGACGTAATTTGAAAGAAATAAGCGAACAAAGGCTAAAAGTGAAAGGAAATGAAAGTTTGGGAAGTGAAATGCAAACATTCAAAAGATATGTGGAACCCCACGATGGAGATTTGAGAGTATTATAGGTCAATTAGTTGAAAGAAGACGTCAAAGGGATAAATTATCGTCAAAGTAGGATCACACATCAATTTCCAATTGAAAAGTTATGCATCAGATTTCTAATCTCAGTTTGTGACCCATTTTAACATAAGGAACAATCGAGTTAGAAGATAATATCTGAAGCAAAGTTTTAACCTTTTAAGTTAGTTTTTCAATGCATCTTGAATCGTCTCAATCAGATTTCGAGAGAAAATGATATGACCAAAATACTGAAAACTGTTTAGTGAAAGATTTTAAAACCATGCGGTCGCATGACTTTATCATTTTCAATTGTTCTATGCGACCTCAAGCTTCTAAACCATGCGGCTGCATGGTTTATTCCCGATAGGAAAATTATGATTTCCGAATTTAAGTCAATTACCTATGGAAACAACTATACATACTTGATTTGCAACCCTAGAACGTAGAGAATTCTGATTTCTCATCTTCATTCTTTATTATTTTGATATTAGAATTATGAATTGTAACTAAACTTTTACACTTGGTCGAATGAGATTGAAGTCTCGGAACTACATATTGTGAGATCTAAATAGTTTTTCTTATTTTACGTATTGAATATTCACTGCACTTATTTCTATGATTGTTATGTTTAATTGTTAGGATGCCTACTAATTTGTTATTCGTTGCAATCTATAGTTAAGTTAAATTTCAAATCCGTAATTGTTTGATTCCTTTAACTTGTGAAGCGCTAGGATTTGATGATTTTCTGTGATGGAGGTTATTGAATTTTAAAAAGAATGTTTAAATAGATTGAATGTAACTGCTGGTATTTGTGTTATCTAGTTCATCGATTTCTCTATTTGTAAAACTGTTATTAAATTGAATCTTGAGTGTTAGTATGATGTTATTTAATAATTAGGATTAATTAGAACGCTGGTTTCTAACTAACTAAAATTAAAGAGAAATGGGAAAATTATTTCAATGGTGAATATTCAAGATATGAATTAAATTATCCTTGCATCTATGATCATTAACTAACTAAAATTAAAGAGAAATAGAAATTAATTTTAACGGTGAATATTTAAAATATGAATTGAATTATCCTCGCATCTATAATCAATCATGGATTCTCGACGATGGATGTGGACTTAGACCAAGATTAGTCTTTTAATTGTTTTCGTTCATTTAATCTTCATTGTTATTAATTGCGTCATTTACAATTGTTTGCATACAAAAACCCTTCAATCATTGTACGAAATATAAAATATTGAATTAAATATTCTTCGTGAGATCGACTCTTACTTCCACTACTACATTAATTTTATAAGTTAAAGTATTACTTTTGGATGCCTGCGACAGCACACACTAGTCTCCCTATTTTTAAATGTGTCATTGAGAGCATGATTATATTAAAGCGATAAATACAATAATAAGATTTTGTACTAGTTTTTAATTATCTTGATTTCATGTATTTTGAATGTATTACCAACAAAATATACCCCTTTGGTCAACGACTAATTACCAAAATAACATAGAGACGCAAGAAGCGTTTCAGCTTTCAATTCCAAACGGCTAAATTGGCGAAAATTTCGAATAAAGCGCACGCCACCTTGTCTACGCACAGCCAGTGCACGTTAGTATTCCCACTCACAACATGCCACGTCATCCAAACGCCACCTCCTATTCCCCCGCGACCTCCCCACACCCCAACCCCTTCCCTACCGTGAAACCTCACTGTTTACAGATAAACAAAAATACACATAGATATATATATATACACTGAGGCTTAATTTCCATTCCAAATTCACCCTTGGACATTAATTAATTCCAATTTTGTCCTCTCAAATGGCGCCGTCATTCAGCTCGGCGGCTCAGGGAAACCAGCCGAGTCCGCAGCTCGGAGCTGACCGAAAGAGGCAAAAGTACAGGTCGATGAAAGAGATCATGAACGTGGCGAAGCGGGTGGTATTGGTGGAGAATGAGGAGTCTGATGACGGCGATTATTACACTCGTGTGGCTTGCGATCAATGCGGCTCGGGAGAGCGAGCCGAGGAGCTCTTGCTTTGTGACAAATGCGACAAAGGGTACCATATGCTCTGCCTTCGACCCATAGTGGTCCGCGTCCCTATCGGGCCTTGGTTCTGCCCGGCATGCTCTGACGATCAAGATCGTCCCCTTAAAAGTATAAAAAGTCCAATCTTTATCTACATAAATGAATACCGGGTGTGGATATGAATTTATGTGTATATAATTATGCACGAATTTGTGTGTGTGTTTGCAATTGATTGATTGTATGTATGAATACAAGTATCTATGTGCAAATGTATGTGTAATTCTCAGTGTATGGGTTAATTACGAGTGTGAGAGATAAATGCAGGTATTATTGATTTAGATATCCGGCGTGGTCTGTTATGCAGGCTTTACGCAGAAGAAGATTATCGATTTCTTTAGGATTCAGAAATGCAGGGAACTGGTGGAGAACTGTGCGTGGTCTCAAGGTAGAATTATTGTAACCTTTTTATCATGAAAATGATTCTAGTTTTGGTCAGGAATTTTCTGAATTATGATATGCTTCAAGTTTGGTGTGAATATTTGGAAATAACCTGATCTGTTCAACTAGCTTAATCCTGAAATTGTAATGAAAATACAACTAAAATGCATTACTATAAGCAAAAAAATGAATTTTTCTTCAGACAAGATTCAAAGTTCTAATGAAATTAGAATGCATCAGTAGAATTAATAAATGCATTCTTCTTGCCATGGGTTATGTTCCTTGTTGCAGAAAACTTCGCACCAGTGTAACCTAGCAACCACGGGAATGAAGGCAGCGAATTGACAGTGGGAAAAAAAGATTAAATTTACTTAAGTTTTGCTGCCCATGTCAATAATGTCATCTAAAGTTGACATTACTTCTCCATGGATTGGTATGTGTGTTAACGAGATCATAGGCTATCATTTCATGGCTGCCAGCACATGTTGGATGAAAACACATCCTGCATTTGGAAGTGTCTGCACAGCAAGTTACCAAAATTTGCAGATATTTTTGAAGTCTATTGAACCCATAGCAAAGAGTATAATACAGAAGTCCTTTGGTTGTTCTTTTAGTTATCTGAAGTATCTTTTGGATGGTTTAATTTAAAGATTTAGTGATAAGTTTGCCTGTCGTATATGTAAATTTTTTCAATAAAGTAAGAGTGTGAACTGAGATTTTGGAGCATTTTTGCATCTTCTATATGTATACAATAGAAGTTTGTTATTCACTACATATTGTCCATGCCTTCACAAGTTCTTTGCACTGTTCTTCTTCTACGTGTTCTACACATCCAATAAAAGTTCTTTGACCTTGATTCCAGATGTCAAAAAACGCCGCAGACGGTCTAATACATTAGTGTTCCACAAGAAACGGAGAAGGATATTGCCTCATGTTCCTTCTGAAGACCACAACCGGAGGCTAGTACAAATGGGATCTCTTGCATCTGCATTGACTGCTCAGAACATGGAATTCAGCAATGAGCTTACTTATATGCTGGGCATGGCTCCCAGATCAGCCAATCAGGCTGAGTTTGAAAATGGTGGAATGCAGGTCTAATTACTTTTCTCTGATTAATCAGCTAATTCTCAAATTTTTGAATTTTCACGAGGTTTCTTTTAATTAGGTTCTTTCTAAAGAGGATACCGAGACATTGGAGTTGTGTAGGACGATGTACAAAAGAGGCGAATGCCCTCCTCTTATTGTAACTTTTGATTCCTGTGAAGGGTACTTCTTTGTTCCTCTTTTCTCTCATTCAATATCCCTTGTGTGATATATATTCGCATGTAATGTGACCTTGTTGAACGTTGCAGCTATACAGTAGAAGCGGATGGTCCAATAAAAGACATGACATTCATTGCTGAGTATACAGGAGACGTGGATTACATTAAGAATCGGGAACAGGATGATTGTGATAGCATGATGACCCTTCTTCTAGCTACTGACCCATCGAAAAGTCTTGTTGTCTGCCCTGATAAACGTGGAAACATTGCTCGTTTTATTAATGGCATAAACAATTATACACCGTAAGCCATTGAGCCACAACCTTTGTCTCCTTGAACCATGTATCTTTCCCTGATTTTCTGCAAATATCATGACATTCAACAGACTCTGAATGCAGATTCTCTCTTATTCTTGTCATTTCCAATATTCACCTATAGTTCTTGAAACCAGTCAATTCTGTGCAGGGAGGGCCGGAAGAAGCAGAACATTAAATGTGTGAGATACAGCGTAAATGGTGAATGCTGTGTACTATTGGTTGCCACTCGTGACATCACAAAGGGAGAGAGGCTATACTATGATTATAATGGATATGAGCATGAATACCCAACCCATAATTTTGTCTAAATTTTGACATACGATCTTTCTTCAATCAGTACTCAGAGTAGCGATTTCTTATTTAGTCACACCCTCAGTAGATACATAAACCAAAATTTTCCCCCATTGTATTTATCGTGGGCTCCTGGCCAATTAAGCAGCATTGAAAAAGAAATAGTTAGCAGAGGGAACTTTCTATAGATTTAGCGCATATGTAAGGTAGAAAATTTAGTCTGCTCATACCAATGTCCTTTCATGTACAACAGCTGCATTTGAGGAACATAATTTATATAGTTGCTTTGAGCTCTCAGTTTTATTAGTGCTTTCAGTGTTTCTTCTCTTTCTATTTAGAGCCTGAAGCTCCATTTTTTTTTTATTAAAATACATTTTGGAATAATATTTTGATGGAGAATTTGTGGTTAAAAAATAAGGAAAAGTTTTTGGTTTGCGTGTAATTTTATTTTATTGAAGAATGTGTGGTTGAAAATAAGAGAGAGAAAAATGTATTTTGGAAATAATGGGGACCAAACAAGGGCTTAGTAATTTCTTTTTTATATTTCTGATAAAATGTGGCATTCTTTGTTAATCTCCCCTTCTACTCCATATTTGGATGCAATGTCAGTACTCATATTCAACAATTTTCTGGTACTCAGTATCTAGAAGTGAGTGGATTTCTTTATATCCCCTCCCATTTTCGAATTTTTTAAAATTTCGTACTGATGTATATATCTTGTTTAGGGGCAGGAATTTATGTGTTTTATTCATGCTCTATATTCTGATTCAAATTGAGTGTTTAGATTTGACAATATTCTGATGTGTGATTTTTACTTTGGCGAGTTATGCATTTTAAATATCTCAAGGGAGTTTTTTTTTTTTTTTCCATTATTATTTTGTTTCTTGATTAAATAAATTATAAAGTTGCTGTCTTGTTTCTCCACTTACAATGGCCTATAAACCCAACTGAAACAAAGTATTGAACCAGTTGAAGTCTTTTGCTCTAATGAAGGATAGATTCTATATTTGTATTTTAAGAGCATATTTTAACATTGAAAATCATTGTGATGATCAATATTTTATGTATGACCAACTTATTGTTTGGATTGGTTTCTCTTCTTGGAAATTCTTTGTACTGTGCACATCCTATTTTTTAATTCTAGTTTTTTGACGTGGCCTCTCCTTTACTTGGAGATCCTGAAATTATTTTTAGTAGTTTTTGTGGTTCTGTTTTTGCTGCTTATGGCATTCGCACATACCCTAAAAAACAAGGATAAATTACCTTGTACTTTCAAATATGCTAGTAACATCCTATCATTTTCAAAGTGCTATATTTGCTTTTCGTCAACACTATAAAAAAAAAATAAATAGAAACCTTGATAGGTATAGCTAAGAAAACCCTTGATAGGTATATAGCTCAATCATCTTCAATGAATACTTTTTGTTACTTATTTTGAGTAATTATCGAGGCAGCAGTTCAGGAATGGAACTGGACATTGACAAATTCAGTCCTTCATTGTCCATGTCGTGCTCATTCTAAATGTCATAGGATGGATGAAGTAGTTGCAGCACTTCAATATAAATATTGCACAAAAAGCAAAGAATGACCTTCGACGTCAAGAGCGTCAAGAAAGAGCCATCGGTATTGCCTTTGAAGCTGTACTCAAACATGGATGATGATCTTCGTCTTTCCTTAGGTTGCTTTTCAACCTATGGACAGTATGATCTCTTAGAAAGTATGAAGATGGTGAGCAACAAAGGAACCATCAGTGTAGCATTTGAAGCTGCAAATCCACATGGAAGATTATGTATCCCGAGGTTGTGAGCATTCTGAAAACATTCACATAATTTATCTCTATCACATCCACACGTCAGTATCTTAAGAGGCTGCATTTTATGCTGATACGCTCAGACTCGCATGATAATTTTGCTTGTGCAGATGATTTCTCCATCTCAAGGAATTTCGGCATTTGTTATTTATTACCTGATCTTTGGTTTTTAGCTATGTGAATATTTAATTCTGACACATTTTATGCATTATAGGCGGGCTGGAGTTCTACTTCAGAAAAGATTTACTGTAGAACCAGTGTTTTTGAGTCAATCTACAATGAAGAAGCAGCTGCCAGACAGATGTTCATCCATTGCAGGTCCAAGTAGCGCAAATATTTCACCTCATATAGCAACACATCGTGCAATACACATATTTCATTCAGTTTATATTTGAAATGTATAAAATAGTAGTCACCATTCATGTTCCTGCTGCTTCTATCTGAAGATGAATGGAAGAGATTCACGGTATGACAGAGGATGTGAGAAATATATGGAGCGATACAAAATTTTCAAGTATATTTTCATATTGCCTATTTCCATGTCGGGCATATGCAACTCGAGTCTTCATTTCATAGAAGGGTGTTGATTCACATCATACTTTCCTTCCCTGTTGTTTCAGATTTAGCTGTAATATGGTTGGTGATAATCGGATAATACAAAATACAGTATTCTATCATTATGTTTTTGGTTTAGAGTAATGTTGCACTTGTATAACTTCCTTCCATGTTCATGCACTGTCCTGTATGTGAATTATTTCTTTACTACTTGCTTCAATACATAGTAAAATGTTCAATTTGTTTGATTATCACTTTATTATTTGGACTGTCTTGCTTGTTAAAGTAGTTATCTCTTATTCCAATTCCGTACAAATGCCTAACATGAAGAACAATGAAATTGTTTAAGTCTTAGTTCAATTCTTGCCGTATGCAAGTCCACGTTTCACGGTTACCTTTTCTTAGTACATAAAGGGAACACCGTGCGACAGTAGTCTGCTCCGTTAGACTACCTTCCATCGTCTTTCGGTCGTTTCGGGACGAAAGTAAATTTGATCACAATTTAAAAAAAGTTTGCAACATGAAATTGAAATGCATTGAAATAAACTTGATCATTGATTGCTAGAAAATTGAACATTACAATAGACGAAAGCAGGAAATTACAATGGCTAGTGCAGGGGGCGAACACTAGAAAGTTTGAAAATGTTTGAAAGACTAATACCCTCTATAATATATTTCGGAACAAAAATCCAATTGACTGG
>CAIGRH010002366.1:0-21039 GCA_903798295.1 Fraxinus nigra | reverse complement strand
AATTAGTGTTTTTATTGGAGTTTGTATAATTAAAAAATAAAGGATTTTTTTCGATTTACGTATAATATAATTTTATAGAAAAATGTGTGGTTGAAAATAAATTTTGAAAAAATAATTTTTTGTAAAAATGGAGGCCAAACATTGGCTAGATTTCCTAGCATAATACAAACAAGCTATATAGTGAGTGTTTATGGCAGAATTTTGTTTTTGAGATAAAAAAAAAAAAAAAACATGAGCCAATTAAGCCCTTATTTGATCCTTATTTTTTTTTTAAATACATTTTTTTTTCAATCACTCATTTTTCAATAAAATAATATTACATGCAAATTCAAGACTTTTCCCTGCCCTTGTTTGATCATCAATTTTTCAAAATGCATTTTTCTCTCTTTTTTTTCAATAAAATAACGTTATACGTAAATTCAAAAAATCTCCTTATTTTTTAATTATACCTTCTTTGTCAATCTACTATTCCAAATACATTCTCAACAACACAATGGGACTCAAACATTGTGCTTATTTTTTAAACACATTCTCAATCAATCTACTGTTCCAAAATATATTCTACACAAACAATGGGATCAAACATGCCCTAATTACACCGCGCTGATTCGTGGAATGGTTAACGCCAGATACAAAAAGACAGACATCTTGAACAGCAGAATGAGTTGAAGCTCACATTAAAACAACATCTGCCATAACTTGCTCAAATGTGTACCTGGCAGCAGCCTCGGTAAAACATAGAGAAGCGTCGGGACAAAACAAGAAATGAAACCTAAATTGCATCTGGATTAATCCGGGTGGCGAATCAGTGGGGAAGGTCGCTACTTTTCAAGATTAGTTGGACGTAACTTGGACACCTATGTCATAAAAAAGAAAAAAAAAATGAAACCTAAATTGGTCCTACTTTACAATACTCAAATTTTAATACATAAATACTCAGATTGAAAAAAAAAAAAAAGACTCGTCGATTTCAGTTTTCAAATTAAAATTTTAACCAATGACTAATATAGTAATCTAAATCATAAATATCTACATCTAACCCGAATATTTAGAAATGTTATCAAAATTGTGCCGAATATGTAAGTCTGTGTGTAGGTGGATCGATTCAAGAATTGCATTACATGGAACTGCTCATTATACTTCAGACAATTCGTAGCTGTAACCATTTGTGTCCATTACATGGAATTGATTATCTATTCTAGTTCTTAATTTCTTTTTCTGGAACCGGATCGGAACTTTCGATTCTGGTTAAAAAGTCTACTCCGACGGACCTATCGGTTAAATTAAAAAATTGGGACTTATCTGATTAATTAAGAAAGAAAAAAAAAACTAGTTGAAAATTATTATTGTTCGAACATTTGCCTTTTGACTATGTACCCTTTTCTAGCTTATACCCAAATTAGGGTTAGACAAAACTCTTGAATCGAATCAAACCGAACAATTCTTCTTAAATTAAATACTTGGACGGGTATTTGAATCAAGAACTGACGAGTTTGATTCGATTCTCGATTTTAGACCAAGAACCAAATAATTGAATAATGATTTTTATGTTAAATAAATCAAATTATATAATTTTTGTCTAAATAAATTTCCCCAACTAATTAATTGAACCCAAAAATATTATTTTCTTATTTCATTTGCTAACTAATTAATTTAGCCCAAATCAAAATATAATTTTCATATTTCTAATTTTCAACCAAACCTAACTTAATCAAATTGGAGATGCTAGTGATGGAGATTTTGACATTTTAAATTGGTGGAAGATCAATAAATCAAGATTTTTGATTATTTATGTTTATTAATTGTGCCTTTTTCATTTATTTCTTGTAAAGTTTCTTAATTAATGTGACAAATCAATCAATGGATGGTTAATTTAAATGGTAGTAAGTACTAGCAATATTTAAAAATACTAGTCAACGTTGAACGTGTGTTGCGAGTTATTATGAAATACTTTATAAGTGTTATAAAAATAATATTTGAGTAAGTTTGAATGCTAATCAATCTAGAATTAATAAGCAGGAATATATACATGAAAATGAATGTTAAGTCATTTATTTAATTTTTAATTAAGTAAAATTGAATGTTAATTAGAATATATGGACTTGAATAATGGAATACATTCTTCAATGTGGAATTCTAATTAACTTACAATTAGAATTAAAAATATTGAAATGCATAAATGAAGATGAGTATTAATTAAATTAATGTGAATGCTAATTAATTGATAATTAATAATAAAAAATACATACATTAATGAAAGTACACGGGTGAAATGAATTTATCCAATGTACATATACATTGATGATAAGTAATTGGTTAAATAAATTAAATATATATTGAAAAACAAAAAATAAAATATTACTGATATATATATATTCTCTCCTCAAAAAGTTTGAATGCTTCATTTGCTAATGTATGAGCGAACACATTAACCTTTCCAAGTACATGACTTACAAACCAGGATTGAAAAAAACCAAGCATGCTCTTCGTGTCTTGAATCAATCAGTAGACCTGGGTAGTTTCAAAAACTTGATTTTCCATTTAGTCCATTCACAACGTTCAACACGTCTCCCTCTAATATGATCGACCTTAGCCCAAGATGTTTGCATAGTAACACAGCTTTCATAGCTGCGATGGACTCAGTAAAAAATGCATCCGGGAAAACATTTCTTTGGGACATCAACGATGCTTTAACATTTCCAATCCAGTCTCTCACAACAACCCCGGTTCCAACTCGACTATTAATCAAGTCTAGCTCCGCGTCCCAGTTAATTTTGTACTTATTCTGAGGAGGTGCAGACCATGGCTGGGAAACTTGGACTCCTTTGTTTCTGGGAATAACCGATTGGGAATTCACCTATCTGTATCCCAATGCATTCTGTTGAGCCACATTTAATATTGTTGCTGGGCCACCGAATTTATTTTCAAACACAAGGGAGTTCCGTCTCTTCCAGATCAAATAAATTGTAGCTATGAAAACCTCCATTTCTCTCTCAGACAGCACATTGAACAGATGGCATGCTAGTTCTTTGAAGTGTAGCGGCATAAAGGACATTTGAATTACTGAAATATTTGAATTATAGTAGGGCTAGAACTCATTTAATATATAGATTTTATTTATGTAATTTGTATTTCATTTTTTATGTAGGCTTGAAGTAAATGAATTAATGAGATGAAATCATTGATGTTTTAATATTATTATTTACTTATTGATAATTTGCATATACAGATTAATAAATCTTATTATGAAACTTGTTTTTTGTATAATTGTAAATTGGATTATGTTATTATGTAAGAGCTAAAATTGGACATGTCATTAGTTGAATTAATATAGAGTTGCTGTAAATATTAAAAAAATTAATCACTGTATAAAACTCGAGAACCGAATGGAACTAAATCTATTTTATAATTAAATTTGGACCGACGGTTCCAATTACTAAATACTCGAAAATTCGGGTTTGATTAGATTCTTTTTAGAATCGAACCGAACATGATCATGTCCAGCCTTATCCTAAATTATTTTTCGACTGCATAATTAAATTTGTACCCAATGATTACACTTATTAAAAACTCAAGTCTGTTCCGATTCTTTTTAGAATCGAACTGCATCATGTCCAACTCTAGTCCAAATAATTTTCATTCGAATTGTAATTTAATAGAAATAAATTGTGAATAAGTTTGTAGTATTTATGAGTAAATTTTCAACAAAAAAGAGATTATGTTCAAAATTGAACGGCAAAATTCATCTATTGCGGTGATGCATGGACGTGTCCTGATCTTACTCCCCATTGAACCGCTCCTTATCATCCTGCAAGCAATGGCGTTCCTCCATTTGAGCCTCGACAATTCCTCCCCGCAGTTTTAGATCGAACAGTTCGCACTCGTATACGTACACACGTTTATTTAAAGACACAGAGACCCACTGCCCATTACAAATTTACAACATAGTTGCTTTGTACTGATACTAGCGAGCTCATCTCACATTCATCATGGGAAAAATCAAGATAGGAATCAACGGTATTTGTTCAATTGCGTTTTAGTTTCATTTGATTATAGACGGATGATGATGAAAATTTCTAATATTTCAATGCTTGATTTGTTGTGTGCTTGTATAGGGTTTGGAAGAATTGGGCGATTGGTGGCGAGAGTAGCATTGCACAGTGATGATGTTGAACTCGTTGCTGTGAATGATCCGTTTATTACCACTGAATATATGGTAATTCTCGTGTTCTTTTTCCTCTTTTTATGTTGTTTCAGATTGTTTAATGCATTGAATAGTTTCGTCTAAGTTGAATGAAAACAGAAATGGAAAACACAACATTCAAAAATGCTGTGAAAACTTTATTTTAGGACAAATGTAGGAGATGAAGTGTAGTGGAAACTTTGAATAAAAAATAAGATTTATTTTACATATTTTGTATTTGATTTTTTTATAAATTTCTGTTTTAACATTATTTCGAACTCTTCTTGTTGATCTTTCATTTAAGCCTACTATTAAGCTTCTGTTTGATAGGCTTTATTTCAAAACTCTTTTTTTTTTTTACATATTTTAAATCACATTCTCACGGGGAAAATATTGTGCAACTAAATCTAAAACTTTTTCCTATTTTTTAACTACATATTTTCCCAAAATTCACTATTCAAAACATTATTTTTACCAAATAATTGCTATCAAACAGGGCCTAAGACAGATTTTGGTTGAATCCCCCAATTAAATTAATTCTTAGTCGAAGTCTCTAACAAAACTCACAATGGTCCAAAAGTTTCACGAAAGTTCTCAAATTTCATTATAAACTATTTTTGAGTTAAAAGTTCCGAAACGTGTCCTAAATGGATACTAGCATTTTAGAAGTTTCCATGCAACCTAGGTTTTCATTGTTGGATGTGTATGTTGCATGTTGATTTATAAATGGATGTATAAGACTAGTAGCTGTTTTTCAATAGAACTGATTTCGGTAGTTAAGCGATCTCTAGTGCATTATGCTGATCACAGTTGGTTGATTTGCTTGATTGACTTGATTCCTTTGTGATTAATCATAAATATATCGGAATTGCGCTTATGGTGTTTTTAATCTAAATTTGTTCCTCTTAATATTGTGCTTGACTTCATTGCATATATAATCTCATTTTATTTGATAGTAATTTTTTTTTTTTTTGAAACGTCTCATTAAGATTGTAATATGTAAACTTAAGCTATTAAAGACAAGCGACATTTATTCATTTGTCTTCAAAACAATCCATCATGTATGCACCAATTCATTTTTTCATCAAATGGCTAACACGTGCAAATTTTTTCATAAAAGGGCCGTGGCAAGAGTTAAAGTCTTGATCCAAGGTCTTTTGCTGGGCTGTATACTTTATTGAGCTATCTCATCAAAAAACTTAACTTGTTAAAGTAATGACACGTTTATTTGTTTAAATCTTGCCTTCAACATTAGGTATTGTATCTATGTATAAAATCTACGTTGTGCCCAGAAGTTTGGAATTACTTTGCAGAATTTTCTGTTCCCATTTATTTGACATCGTGGATTTTCGCAAAATTAATAATACCATGGATCAGATGCAGAAAATTTATCTCTACCGAATTTTCTTTATACTGCACGCATTAACACATACCAGCATGACTGTTGCATTTCTTACTCTGTGAAATGAGAACGAGGATTTCTACTTTTCTGTGAGATATCTACGATGAAATTCCTCTGTTTCTATTACAAAATTCCTTCTCTTGCTGGCCATTAACGTCTGAGAATTCAATTTAAAGTTGACTCGTATATTCTATTGTGCAGACATACATGTTCAAATATGACAGTGTTCATGGACAATGGAAAAAGCATGAGCTTAACGTTAAGGATTCTAAGACCATTCTCTTCGGTGACAAGCCAGTCACCGTCTTTGGTGTTAGGTACACTTTGGTTATCATCATTAGTGGAGTTATTACAATTTATTTATTTATTTTGTTGTGAATGGGAGTTATTAATTATTATGGGTTCTACATGACCTCTAAGAGTTTCCCATTGATTAATAGGAACCCAGAGGAGATTCCCTGGGGCGAGGCTGGAGCCGACTATGTTATTGAGTCCACTGGAGTTTTCACTGACAAGGACAAAGCTGCTGCTCACTTGAAGGTGTGAATCTATGTATTTTTCTACTTGAAATTATTATAATCCTGATTTTGCTAAGTCAATAACTCATATCTGTGGTTGCAATTTAGTTTCTTTGCTTTTTACCATAGGTTAATGAATTTAATAAGTTGACATATTTTTCTTTATACTGAGCACATTATTATTATTGTTATAGACATCATGATTCTATCCTCTGATTCGCAGGGAGGTGCAAAGAAAGTAGTTATTTCTGCCCCAAGTAAGGACGCTCCCATGTTTGTTGTTGGTGTTAATGAGAAGGATTACAAGCCGGACATTAACATTGTTTCTAATGCTAGTTGCACAACCAATTGTCTTGCTCCTTTGGCAAAGGTTTGTTCTCTAATTAGTCGTTCCGCGCACGTGAAGGATATTATTTTTTACTGTGCAGGAATGACTCAACATAGATCTAATGCTTGTATGTGGCAGGTTCTTAATGATAAGTTCGGTATTGTTGAGGGTCTCATGACAACTGTCCACTCTATTACTGGTAAGTGCACCTATTCCTTGATTGTTGCTTTTTCTCTTTACACAAGTGGAAACAGAGGTTGATGTTAGTTGACGTCATTCAGCAACTCAGAAGACTGTTGATGGTCCATCAATGAAGGACTGGAGAGGAGGTAGAGCCGCTTCATTCAACATCATTCCTAGTAGTACCGGAGCTGCTAAGGTATGTATTTTATACTATAATTTTTGATATAAACAAAATTGTACAACTAATAAAGGTATACTTGTCACTTGTGCAAGCAAGAGTAGATGTATGCAATATATGTGCGAGTGTAAATGTATTTTTGTAATGATGTATATGTTCATTATAGAGTCGGATATGAACCTATGAACCTATGTCATTGTCATATGTGCATTGACTTGGTAGAACGAAACAGATATCTCAATATGAGTTGATACATATATATGTGATTTTATAGGCTGTTGGGAAAGTACTTCCCTCTCTAAACGGAAAGCTTACTGGAATGGCTTTCCGTGTTCCAACAGTTGACGTCTCAGTTGTTGATCTCACTGTGAGGATTGAAAAGGCAGCATCATATGATGAAATTAAAGCTGCTATTAAGTAAGGATAAACAAGTTTCTCGTAACTCAATCTTATGGTTTGTTGGCTGTACAGCACAAAAATAAAACTTCCTTTTTCCTGTCGTTGCTGTCTTAAATCTTCATTTCTCACTTCTTGTTAACGGGTCTGCAGAGCTGAGTCTGAGGGTAAATTAAAAGGGATCCTTGGTTACACTGAAGAAGATGTCGTATCAACTGACTTTGTAGGCGATAGCAGGTGAGGAAAATCTATGAACTGTGCCAATCTTTTGTAAACAAGTTTTAAATGGTTTATGCTTTTTTCCGTTTATAGTTGTCTTAAAACATGTTTTGCTTAAAAGGTTCACTTATAAGTAAGTCTATTTATAAGTGAATAAGTTTGAAATGATTAACTTCTTTATTCCTCAAATTAAAAATAAATAAGTTATTGTTTGACTCTAACTTAAGAGTTGCTTAAAAATTGATCTTATTCGTGCATTTTGCCAGGTCAAGCATTTTCGATGCCAAGGCAGGAATTGCTCTGAATGGCAACTTTGTGAAGGTTGTCTCTTGGTATGACAACGAATGGGGATACAGGTAATTTTTACATTTCGCGTAAAATAAGTTTCTAGCCTATTTATCAACTGCAATAATAATATTATCCTCCGTTTGCAGTAACCGTGTCATCGACTTGGTTCGTCACATGGCATCTGTTGCTTGAGCTGTTTTCCCATGGACTACATGTTGCAGGGAGAACAATTTTTTCACTTATTACCCAATCTTGTTGGTGCCTCGGTCAGGCGGTTATGGAATAACTGAGATGTTAAAATCTCCAAGAACCTTTATATTTTCTTTCTTTTTTGATGAGTGTGTAGCAGAGGATTATATTGGAGTCTAGATCTGTTTTGTCTTTCACGGATTAGATTTGGAATTGTACCATTAAATCTTTCAGCAATATTTTTATTTTTGAGGACAGTAAATAAAAACCTCATTCACGAGGCTCACCCCGGACAACTGGGGATATGGAAATGGGAGTACAACATTTCCAAGAGGCAAGAACTCATTACCTATCTATTGTAACAAATCAACAACATCAATTAAAAGTCCATCGCAAGGGACTAAAGTAAAATCAGACTCAAGATTATGAAATAGTCGAAGCGAGTTTCAGAATAGTACAAACGTACACCAATGGATTGAGCTGACAATCCTTCTTTCACAACCACAACTTCTGCACCCTCCGGGGAAAGAAACCCCATCATCCGGCACATCCACGCGGCATTATCACTCCCAAATAATCTCTAATTATTGACCCGATAAGCTCAATATACTTTCTAATATTGCACCAGTATTCAATATCAGCTCTCTATTACTTTGGAGCTCTGAAAAGAGCTCGGTATTAAGAAGCATTTTTTCACTCCACACCATCCAAGCCAATGGTCAAGTTGAGTTCGTCAACAAAACCAATTCATTAAGTACATCAAACTTCTAATAATTATAAAGTACTCTACTTGAAAAATACTCTCAAATTTATTTTTTATTAGATGATGACTTGTATCTATTAGTGTTTTAGACATGCAAGAATCAACTTTGTTAATTTTTCAAGAATATTGTCAACAAAATGTGATCAACTTATAATGAGTTCACTATTTTTCTTGAAATTTTACAAGTATCATATCAAGCTAAACTCATATCTTTAATGTCAAATCTAGTGTTAAGATTTGTAGTTCCATCTTAAAAGATCAACCTTATTAAGAGAAATAACCCAACCATTTATAAATTGGTCTATATTTTCATCTTTATTCGATGTGGAATTCTATCCCTTAACATGCCCTCCGCAAGATGGTGGCTCGTTTGAGTAGATCGGTCTTGAAATCTGTGTGCTCAATTGTCTGTGATCTTAATCGGGTCAAATTATTCATTAGAGTTTAACGAGTTCTGATACTAGGTTAAGAAGTGAGGATTCATCTTAAAATGTCAACTTTATTAAGAGGAGTGGAACAATCCTTTATAAATTGGTCTATGTTTTTATTTTTATTCGATGTGGGATTCTATCTCTTAACATTTAAAATTCAACATATCTTTAATAGATTTAAACATCTTATCATTGCTACTAACAATAAGTATGTTGTCAACGTAAAAACATAAGATGACACAATCATTCTCAATGTCTTTAAAATAAATGCATTTATCACACTTGTTTTTAAATCTATATTTCATCATGACATTTCAAACTTTTCATGTCACTGTTTTGATGTTTGTTTCAATCCATACAATGACTTCACCAATTTATAGAACCTCAATTTATTTCATGTATATTTTTCATCTAAATCTCCATTCAAAAAGATAATTTTAACATTCATTTGATGTACACTTTTTCGTGTAGTTGCAATTATAAGCATCACCTCACAAATGTAATTCTTGTTATTGGAAAATAATCAATAATTTCTCGTTGTCTATAACCTTTTATCACTATCTAGCCTTATACTTCTTGATTCTTCCATTTTCCTTTTAAAAATCCAGTTGTAATCTAATAGTTTACATCCCAAAGGAATATCCGCCGGTTTTCATGTATGGTTTTGCAAAATGGAATTTATTTCACTTTTAATGGTCCCTTTCCACTAAGGTCCCTTGGAAGAGTTCACAGCTTCCTAAAAGTTTTGAGATTCACTTTTTAGCATACAAGTTAAAAAATTATGACCAAAAGAATCTTTTGTTATTGCTCTTTTGTATCTCTTGGTTCAACCTCAAATTCATTTTCTAGTCCTTCCTCTTGGCAATTATCAACTATAGTTTCATGTGTCCATTTAGGAACTTGATTCCTCTTTGGATCTATACAGTGTATATATTCAAATAATAAAGCATTTCTCATTCCATTATCTTATTTTTGTATATGTCTAAAATCTTAGACTAATGCATAAGAAAATATTAAGCACCAATATTATGTGTATAGCTAATAAAGATGCAATTTATAGTTTTCATGCCTATTTTTACCTTCTTTTAGGTAGGTATGGACACTTTAGTAAGAAACTTTCACACTCGTAAGTATTTATAGTACGGCTAGGGGTCTTTTTTTCCCTTTTGTGACACCTTATTTAAAACTTAATTTGTTTACATCACAACCTTCTCCTCACATATTCTAAGGTAATCAAGAACTTACTAATATTGTATTTATCATTTCCTTTAAAGTACAATTTTTTCGTTCAGCAACATCATTTTGCTAAGGTAAATATGGTACTATGGTTTCATGTTTAATTCCATATTGTACATAGAATTCACCAAATAGTGCTTCATACTCACCATCTTGATTACTTCTCAATACCTTAATTTTTTAATTAAATTGATTTTCAACTTCATTCTTTTAAAGAGATAATTTCTCTATAGCTTTATCTTTCCTTTTAAGTAGATACATATGACAATATCTTCTGCTATCATCGATAAAAGTAATAAAGTACTTGTTGGCATATCTTATTTGTATAGATACGTCATAGTGAATTAAATCATGTGGTTTTGCATTTCTTTAAAAAGATTGAAATGATGACCTTATCAATTATTTTTTTTCATTCAAGTCTTGCACTTATATATTTATAATCAATAAGGAATGCGCACATGCATTTCAAGTTAATTAATCTACACAAAGTATCATAATTAACGTATCATAGTCTATCATGCCAACAATTGGAAGACTCAAGCATTTAGTAGAAGAATTAGCTTTATTCTTTTTCAGTTTAGCAACCATTACATTGAGCTTAAATATTCCATGGATAAATAACTCTTGCTAACAAATATTTCAACGTTAGACAAAATTACTTTGTGTGAGTCAAATATGATACAAAAATCACGTTTTTCAGAAGTGACCTGAACATTAGGTTCTTGTAAATTTTTTGCACATATAAAACTTTTTAAGACTCAGCTCTTTCTTAAAAATCATCTTAAGATTCACCTTGCCTTAACTTTGATTTTAGATGTCATTGAATCTTTCATTAAAAACTTCTCCCCATTTTAGGTTGCTTCAAACAAAGTGAACAACTCTTTATCAGAGGAAACATGTACCATACAACCAATGTGAATCCACTACTTTTTTGAGTTTTGAACCTACAAAATTCGCTTCAAAAATTACATATATAGCTCATTTCTGCACATCGTGTGCCATGTAATCAACTACATTTGCCTCATACTTACTTTTATTCGTTGGCAATTTGCACTCCAGAGATTTATGGCATACTTTGTAGATTTATGGAGGTAGCTTCTCAATAATAACCACGATTTGGAAAGTTTCACTTAAGATCATCCCCACGACATGAATATCATGTAAAATCAAGTGATATTCTTGTACTTGATTGATCACAGAATTGGAATACAGCCTTTTATAATCTAGGAAGTGATCAACAATATTTTATTTTAGTTTTGGCCTCATCGATTTTATATTTTCGTTTAAAGATTGTCACAAATCTTTAGCTATTTTCATTATACCATACACTTTATAAAGTAGTGAATCAGACACCCCGTTCATAACATAGTTATGACTCAGGAAATTAGAATGTTTTCAAACATCCAAGTGCATTGATAGCTTGTATATCTCCCTTACCGTGTTTGAATTTTGAAGCATCTTCAGTCAATAACTTAGAGAGATGTAAGGTGATTAAATAAAACAACATCTTTTGTTGGTTTAAGCTATTATTTAGGAAACATCATGACTTGGCATTTGAGATAAAGTCTGGATGACAGCATAACTTGGTAAATAGCCATAGTTTTTTCAGTATCCATATACATACGAGTTTATCCAGTAGTCATTTCTGAAACACCAAACAAATGTTAGTTCCTTAACGAAGATTAAAAATATAATATATTTGTTCTTCAATTGGGTCGGTTTTAAGATTATTATTTAAAATGTATAATATAGACATATATTAAAGAAAAAAATAGAAAATTAAAAACTAAGGGAAAAGAAAATTTGAATCACTGCAAGGAAGAAATTAGAAAGTCGAGGCCTATGTAATACACATTATCTTAAAATGGACTTGTCCCCTTACAGTTAGTGATAAGGTTTCTTTTAGTGTATATATCCTAGGACACTACATAGAAACAAGAGAAATTGAGCACCAATTTTCTTCTTACCCAAACTCATGCTAACCTAATTGAGAATAATAGGTATGTAAGAAAAAGCGAGCTTTCATGGCATAAAAGTTCACAACCAAATTGGCGAACTGTTTTGACGTCGGGCAGAATAGCGATTATTCTACAAATAGATTTCAATGGACAATTGACAGGAAAGGAACAAGAGAAAACGTCAAGAAACAAGAACATTTTTTATTAATCATACAATGAATCCGAAAATAACCCACAAGCCGGGTTAAATAGCTAAAAAATAGTAATTATCGAAATTTTACAAAAAATAGCAAAATCCCAATATTCATATCAAAAGGAAATATGAAATAAAAGAAATAATATCCCAAAAACTTGGTTCAATTCGGGTTCGTAATCTATTCTAAAAAGACAATCGAAATATTACCAAAAATGAAAAAAAAAATAACTAAAATTGAGGATTCAGAAGGGAAAATAGCTGAATTTGCCCTCGAAATTGATGCACATCGAGCAAAACTGGGTGACAACGATGTGTGCGTCGAAAAGAGCTTTCTGAATTGGGGTCATGAGCACGATTTTGATAATCGTAACCAAATTTATGGCCAAAATACTAAAATGTGTCAAAAAACGGCCCCAATTAGAAAACATCGTCGATTATTTGCCATTCTTACGCTGATCCACCAACTCATGGTACTTCAGCGGCATCAACGAGCTATCTGACAACTCGGCTTCGTCTGATTCGGATCCTCTTGCATCATGTTTCCATAAAGTTCTACGTCAGTTGAAATCATTAGCAAGGCACACGTGAAAAAGGACTCAAAGATTACTTAAAACCAATAAATAAAAAAATACATAAACTAGTGAATATAACATGAACACATAAAAAAAAAAAATTAGTTAGAAATCTACTATTGAATGGCTGCTACTTGTCACTAACCAAAAGGCCCAATTGACTCCAAAGCTCCGAAAGAAATCTATAAATAGTCTCGCCTAAATGTAAAAATGGATGTAAATTTGAATACATCCCTCTCTAAATATCATTTTTTTCCTCTTGCTCCTTATTGAGCATAAGGTATAGAGAGCTTAGAAGGAAAAATCCTAGGTTAGATGAGGAATTTGATGATCAAGGAAAAAAATCGAGAAACCCTAGTTTTGAAAAACTTTACAAAAAATGAAAAATATTTCACCTAGCGAGTTTACAAAAGCTCGATAATTTTAAGACGTGCTTAACAGCAGTTCCAACAATTTTTGATTTGTGACATATCGAACACTTTCTGCGAAGATCCAGGTACTTGCTCTCAGTCCAGGGCTCTAATACTCTGAAAAGGCCCAAATAGCACGATATTAAAACAAGATCCCACAAGTTATTAACAAAATAGAAATTAAGAATGCAGAAATTAAAGATTGAACACAAAGAGTTACTTCAACATAAGCCCCGGAGGTTTGAAATCGGATTTAATGCCTACATCACCTATTGAGCATCCAAATAATGGATATTCGTTCGATTGCACTAATAACCCCAAAATGGCAACAAGTTACAAATGGTTCTTCCAAATACAAGAGAATAGCACAAGAAACTTATCTCTTTTACACAAAATTGCAGATCAACAAAAGGAATCACACAAGAAACCCTTCAACAACCAACTGAAAAATGCGACTGCAAGAAACCCCTTATTCTCACAATGATCACTCAGATAATCAGATTATAGATGCTAACAACTAATATGATCTTAGAAAAGTGCATCACTAAAGGAAACGCATTCAACAGAAATATGATTTTAAGCCAATTTTGGGAGCACATCATAGATCACATGTTCGAGCCTCGACAATGTGTTAAGTGGCTCTTACAATACTTGTCTGACGCTCTTCATATGTGTTAAAGTGATAACGTAATTCTTCTCTCAATTTACATGTCTTCTCAGATGCTGACTGGATTGGTGATAAAGATTATTTTTCCTGCACATGTGCCTATATTGTTTATATTGGTTGAAATCCAATATTGTGGAATTCTAAAAAGTAAAGAACTGTAGTCCGATCCTCAAATGAAAGCTGTTGAATTGGAAAATCAACAAGAAATTGATTTGAAGAAGTCAGCAACACAGTCAGTAGTGGAAGAAAGCCAAGACACATAAGCAATTGGCCAGCAACTACATATTAAGAATTCTCTAGAAGAAGAGAATGAGGAACTATGTACTAGTTAGGAAAATTGTTGTATTTTCTGTTATGTGTATTGCATGTGAATACTCTTCTAGAATAGCCTATAGCTTCTATATATACACCGGCCATTTGTACAGTTTTGCAGAGTGATTCAATACAATTATACTTCATTTTTCCCTTCAATCATTTTCTCTATATCTCATCTTTATATTTCTGAAATGGTATTAGAGCTCAGTATGGAGGATTTCAACGCTGGAATACAAATACAAATCTAATTCAAAAATCCAAATATTAATCAACCTTGTAACTCATCAAATGTTGTGAATCATGATCCTGCCTAGGCAAACCGTCCATATTTCAAGCAATGATCATACTGGAGCCATGCTTGTTACTCATATTTTGGATTCTAATAACTATCACTCGTGGGCTTGATCAATGAAGAGAGCATTACGAATTAAAAACAAGTTAGGATTCATTGATGGAAGTTTAAGTGAACCAGTAGATTCAAATGATCCACTCATGGAGCATTGGTTGCGTTGCAATGATTTAGTGATTACCTGGATGCAGAACACGATGGAAATTGACATCAAGTGTAGTACCACATATGTTGAGACAACATACCAGCTATGGATTGAGTTGGAACAATGTTTTGCTTAGCAAAACACCCCTCGAATTTTCGAAATCAAACAGGCTATAACTATGTTGTTGCAAAATCAAGACCCTGTTAGTATTTATTTCTCCAAATTCAAAATTCTTCTAGATGAGTTCATAAATTATGAAATGGTGCCTAATTGTAGTTGTGAGAGTTTAAGGATTGTTGTTCAAAATCAACAAAGGGACTGGGTAATGAGATTTTTAATAGGATTGAATGATTCATAAAAGGGGAGTAACGCACAAATCCTATTGATCAAACCGTTTCTTAGCTTGAATGGAGTCTATTCAATAATACAATAAGAGAAGAAAAGAAGGGAAATATCAACGAAAGGATCTTCACATATGTATATGGTCCTCATTACTGTGGGGTTTTAAAGAAAAAAGAAAACAAAGTACCTATGTACAAAAGAATGATAGATACTACTGTGCACATTTTGGAATATTGCAGGGAATTCACTTGATAGATGCTTCAAGGCAAATCCATACAAACCTAGTTGTACTTACTGTCAGATTCCTAGCCATCTAGTGGACAAATATTTCATACTCCATGTCCATCCCCCATGGTACAAGCTTAGTGTAAAAGAAAAGGCATCAACAAACCAACCTATTGCATTTTTATCTCCTACATACTAGGTTGGAAATAACAAATCTCAGGTGTCCTTAAGTCAAGAAAAAATTTCACAACTCATAGCTCTTCTCAAACTAGTTACTAATTCTCATAATCAGACACACTCAGTCAATAATGCTCAAAGAGTTATTGCTTCCACCTCTAATGATGAAAACATGCATCAGCTTTCTGGTATATCTCTATGCATGTCTGTTGCTAAATCAAAATATTCTAACACGTTAGATGTTCCATGGATCCTTGATAAAGGAGCAACAAATCATATGATCTGCTCCACTTTATTCTTCTAATCCATTAATGCTGAAGTTGCATACTCAATTGCCCTATCAATGGTAATAGATACCTTAATGCTTCAAGATGTTCTTTGTGTACCTAGTTTTTCGTTTAATCTCATTTCTACCAAGAAATTAACACATATGCTTAGATTTTTCCTTATCTTTTTCTCTCATTATTGTTACATCGAGGACCTTTCAACATGGAAACAATTGGCATGAGTGAAGTGAATGAATGGCTGTACCATATGATGTTTGAAGATGTTCCTTCTTTAGCCTTGTCAGATTACTTAAACAAGTTACAAGATCGGATTGTAATTCAGTAATCTCCAATATCCAAAGTTTTGATGTTTGGCATTACAAATAATGGCACACTTCTTACTTCATCCTGAGTGTTGATGGTGATGCTCAATTTTCCAAGTCATCTAGTAATAAACTTTGCTGTATATGTCTATTAGGTTTTTGATGTAAATGGCAACTCTGTGAACAAAATGAACTATATTAAATATATTGTAAATGTCAAGGAGTAAGTTGCAAATTGTAGAAATTGAGTTGTATTAGGTCTAGGGTTCGAGATTGGAAAAGAAGAAAAAACGACACCGCAATTTCGCTAGACTATCGCAATGACTTGACTTGAGCGGCAGAAACAGTAACATTGTCGCTAGTCTATCGCCAGGACTTCGCTCGAGTGACAACCCGTCGATTGCCTGTCGCACAGCTTTCACTCGAGCGACATGGATATCTAAAGAATTTTAATTCACATTTTAATGATTTTTATCCGGCGCATTCATTCCTTATCCTACAATATAAATACAAGAATGCATTTGAACGATTTTTTAAGGTTGAACATTGAGAAACCACATACTCTCCATATCCTCTTCATCAAATAAGCTTTCAACCTTCATGCTGTGATTTGTTCTTGGCGATGAAAACATCAAATCCATAATCCAAATGCCAAATTGCTACTTCTTACATATCTATCAGAGTGCTGAAGATCAAGAGAAAGTGATTGGAGTTTCAGTTGTTGAAGAACACGAAATTTTTCATTGATCTACAAGAGATAGACAAATTCATAAAGTCGGGAGTTAGTGTAGGAGTGCGCAATCCATGAGGGATTTGAAAATTGCAGCTGGAAATTGGTGTAGGACCACAACATTCAGGAGAGCTGTGAAAATTACAATCAGAAGGTCAGAAAGTACTAGTGGTAGTCGAGTTTTTCAAACTATAAGTTCTAATTTGTTTATATTGGATTGTTTACGGCAAAGTGCCTGGAGTTTTCACCCAATTGTGGTTTCTCCATGATCATTCCTTGTGTTTGTTTATTACCTTTATATAACTGCGGTATTTCAACATAGGAAGGATTGAACTATTTGATTAATCATCTAAAGATAATTAATAGTGACTTGTTACTAATTAATTATTAAGTTTTAATTCCGTATAATCACATATTCACCCCCCTCTAGGTGTAGTTTGGGTCGAACCTTATTATATCAATTTGGTATCAGAGCCACATTTCAATTCATAACCCTTAAATTATATAGATGAGCCAGTCTCTATCCGTGCCTCCATTTTTTTTTTTTATGGAAGCAGCTATGCTTACTAGAAAGTTTGAATGTGAGCATTCTTTAAAACATTGGATGAGCGTATTTGGATTAGAGTAAAAAATGGCTAGACTGCACCTTCATCCATTGTTGTTGGTGTTGTTACACCCACTGATATTTCTTTTTGGACCAAAGCCCAAGTTGCTGATAGCAACTGGAATAGTAAAGAGATTCATGATTTATTTATGACTGTGTCTGCATAGGAGTTTAGGAGAGTGTCGATATATGAAACTGTTGAAGAAGTCTGGGATATCTTAGAGACCGGACACGATGATACCAAAATGGCTAAGAATTCCAAACTGCAAATGTTAATCTTTAGGTTTGAAGAAATTGGAATAAAGGACGATGAATTCTATGCAAAGCTTAATGATATAGTTAACTCGAGTTTCAACCTAGGTGAGAAGATCCTCGAGTCTAAGATAGTTCAAAATGTCCTTAGATCCCTACCTGAAAGGTTTAGACCTAAGATCACTACTATTGAAGAAAGTAATGATTTAGATGAAGTTAAGATTGAGGAACTCGTAGGATCTCTCCAAACCTATGAACCTATCATTTCTCAACCAAATGTAAAATCCATAGCCATGAACACCATTAGGGAAGAATGGAGTGAGTCTACTGACACTGAGACCCTTAGGGATGATGAAATGGCGTATTTCGTGAAAAACATTTCAGAAGGTGATGAGGAATAAGAGAAAACCTCACAATACGAAAACTGATGTTCCTAGTAAATTCTCAAAAGATAAGTGTAGAAGAATAACCCTATGACTTCTAGTAAGAAAATAAGGTCTTTCAGATGCCATGAGTGTCGGCATTAGCAGTGACTTTTAGTGATGATGAATCAGATTCAAGTGTTTAGAGTGTTACCTCTGGTGGTGAGGATGAACAAAACTTTATGGCCTTCACATCTATAGCTAAGATTGATCTGATAAGGAAAGTGAAAAGGTTGAGAATGAAAAATATAGTGAGAGATCAGAAGATTCTAAGGATGAGACCGATATTCATAAGTCTTATTGAGAGTAATTTGAGGAGAGTTTTAAAATTAAGAAAGTCAATAGAGCAGTACTAAAAAAGGTTAATGAACTTGAAAGAGAAATAAAGAAACTTATAGGTAACTTTCAAGACTCTACCAAAAATCTGCGTGAGTTGAAGCTTGCTAATGAGAACTTAGAAGCCAAAGTNAACTTTATGGCCTTCACATCTATAGCTAAGATTGATCTGATAAGGAAAGTGAAAAGGTTGAGAATGAAAAATATAGTGAGAGATCAGAAGATTCTAAGGATGAGACCGATATTCATAAGTCTTATTGAGAGTAATTTGAGGAGAGTTTTAAAATTAAGAAAGTCAATAGAGCAGTACTAAAAAAGGTTAATGAACTTGAAAGAGAAATAAAGAAACTTATAGGTAACTTTCAAGACTCTACCAAAAATCTGCGTGAGTTGAAGCTTGCTAATGAGAACTTAGAAGCCAAAGTTAAATCCTTAACAAGTGATTTTGAAAAATCTAATACTCTACTTCATTCCTTCATGAGCGGTACTCAGAAACTAGAAAATCTACAGGGATGAACAAGCCTGTTGAAATAGATATGGTCAAAATGGTAATACTGCTGCTAGTACTTCCAAGACCACGTTTGTCCCAGCCACCAAAAAGATTAGGAATACCGCTAATCCTAAATCTAAGGGTAAGAATGTTTTAGGATCGAAACCTATTAGACAACGTAGGGTCAATCGTCCTATAAATCGGTAACAATCTCCGAATAGGTTTGAGCCTAAGTTTGTTCCCATATGTCACCATTGTAGTTCTCCGAGACACACTAGGTATTGTAAGCTCGCGATTAGTAGAAAAAGTTAGAATATCTTGAGCAATGTTAACTTCCTCGCCAATTAGGTTAGCCACTTAACTAAAATGATGACTTAGTTGGCTAGAATCACTTCTACTACTAAGAAGGTTTAGGTTAAAGGTAAGAGTATCCATGTACCTCTTTGATTAGGTAATTAGGTGCATGCATGTGCAGTTCATTGAGTCTACCCATTCTTACATATATCTTACTTATTTTTGTTTTGATTTGATTTCTTTTTAGATTTTTACTTTTAGATTTTTTTTAAATAATAAAAATAATAATTCTTTGTGCTATTAGACATTTCTTGATGCTCATATATATTGTATTTGGAATTGAGTATGCATGCATCTGATCTATACTAGTGTTTCCATTACTTGGTTAGGTCTAATATGGAGTATTTAGTATATGTTTCTTCATGTACCATCTGGAGAACACACACTGTGATCTTGTGAGTGAGTTTGGACCGTATGTGTGAGATTTGGGATGACTGTCATCTGTTGGTACGGTGACCTTCAACATGAATTGACCTTCATTTAGATGACCTAAGCTCATATATAATCCCCACATCATAAAATAATAAAAAAATGGTTCATCTTATACTCTTTTTCGAAGCCTATTTGACTTGAGCAACTAAGCATGTGAGGTTTCTCATAACCTGATGCCATGGTCAACTGACTTAGATTAACTGACTTAAAGCTCATTACAGGAGTCATTTTAATCACTTAATGGATAAAAGTCTGCATAAGATGTAATAATCGTAGAAAATAATAATAAAAATATTAATTATATATGCTCAAACTCAGGGGAGGAAAGAAAAATATACGTGACAACGAGCTTCATTTTAATGTCCTAATAAACTCATGTGTTTGATTTTCATTAGTAAGGGAAAATATTTATTTAATAGTGATGTTCGCATGTCATTTCTCACAAATTTAAAGTGTGGAGTCATGATCACGAGAAAATAGTGACACTTAACACACTGAGTTACTTATACACTTTACTCCAATTGAACTTAATTTGAGTATGTGGGAATCTTGTTATTGATAGTGCAGTACTTGTGAACACGTGCATTTTTGAGTTCATCAATATGTCGAAAACGTGATTTTTTTTTAAAAGGTAGGGGCTATTTTTTGAAATTTTCAAAACTTCAGTGTTATTTGTGTCAAAGTTTTTTCGCCTACTTTTCGCTGCCCGTTGCTCGAGCAATAAAAGCATAGGCTGTCTCACTCGTTTATCGCTCGTACTCTCACTCGAGTGATGGTTCATCTTTTTGAATTTTAACGTTCTTTTTCGCATTTTTTTCTTCTAAAATTTCCTCATTTTTCTTCAAATCTCTCCTCACCCATTTCAAATTCTTGCAATTGCTCAATAATTGAATGTTTGGCATCCAACTTTTGGTATTTTTTCAAAATCTCATCCATTTTTCCATATTTGCAAGGTATTATTTCGAAAACCCGCTTTTTAATTTTTTTAATTTTTTTTTTTCACATTTTGAGGTTTTTAATGTTTTTTGCTTTAATTTCATGAATTGCACTTCATAGTTGGAAGTATTCCATGTAGTTTCTTCTAGCATTTCCTCATTTGGGGGTGGATTTTTCTAGTTTTTTGCTTGGTTTTTTTTTTTTTGGGTGTTTTTTTTTTTTTT
>CAIGRH010002358.1:0-24896 GCA_903798295.1 Fraxinus nigra | reverse complement strand
TTAGAAAAGGGGTACAATTGCTACTATAAGAAAGACATTCTAAATTTTCACAGCACAAAACTAACACAACTACCACATCCCAGTACATTTTCGCCTCAATGACTATTAAAAAAAAAAAAAAAAATCAAAGTGCTATCAAACTTAGCCAAAATAAAAAAAAAAAATTTCTACTATACATGAAACCTAATTACATCACCACCTACCACCACTACTCCCGACGGCAAACCCATCCCCTTTTTCTCCCCCATACTTACACCACCACCTCTCCTCTCTCCTCATCCCTGATTCCCTGAACAATCTTCACCACACAAATATTTAAACCAATCCTCTCCATGTTTACCGCCATAGTCACTGAGACAAGAATCAAAACGCTAGCTCCTCCATCGTTGTCTTCGCCATCAACGCCATCTTCATCGTGTTTAGATCTAAAAACGTATATGTTTCGCCACGAAACAAGTTTGTTTTTTCAATTAGTGAGCACGTTTGCCATTCTTTTAGATTTGTTTTTTCAAAAGTTATGTCTATGGTTTTGCTTTTGTATATCTTTACTAATTAGGTATGGGTGGTACAAGGAGGAGGTGGTGATCATCGACAAGCATGAGATGGGATTTGGGATAGGTGGTGGTGGTGGTGGTGGCCATCGATGGTTTAGAGGGTCAATGGTGGCCGTGGCAGTGATGTAACACGAAACGTTACAGTGTGATTGCAATGGGGAGCATGGTGTTGTTTGGACGTGTGGTTGACGACAGTGATCTGATAGTAATGGTGGCCTTGAAAATAAGCAACAAAATGTTTGCAAGTTGCAACACACTGTGTTCCAAATTATAGGGACTACGACGGTGAAATTTAGGATGGTGAAATGTTCACAACACAATTTTACTAAACTGTAATGCATTGTGTTACAAAGTTTATTTTAAAAAATTAAACTAAAAAGGGATAAAAATTAGTACTTTGTGAATAAAAATATTTTAATTTTAAGTTATGAGTAAACTTTTTATAAGCTTAGCCATTTTATAATCTCAGGCAAATAATAAAATGTTATTAACGGCCAATGAGAAGTTGACAAATATTTTAGCATTGCACTGATTGACAAAGACTCAGCTGAAGGAACCCTCCTATTAGAATCTTAAACAGTTGATTTAGGGTCCATAACCTCTTACCCAAAACTCAAAAAGTTTCCACCACAAAGCAAAAAGTATGAATGTAATTATTCAAAGTAGGGGGACAAAAGGAGCAATTCAACGACAAAACATTTCGTAATTGATTGAGTTTTAAGGCTTTACAACCTTTAGATATTGGTGATTAATAATAATAAAAAAAATTAAAATTAGGTTTTAAACTTTATTACATTGTTCCAATATCACTACAGGCTCGTTTGACAAGACTCGTAAAATTAAGAAGTTGTTTTTAAATATATTTAGTTAGTTTACAATAAATGACATAAAGGTCATTTTGTCAAGAAACTTTTTTTTTTTTTTTGACGTAGAAACGCGTTAGCCGCTATCTGTGAGTGCGCACTGGATAAACCTTGCCCTATGTGCAGTAGCATGCAAACCATACAAGAGATGTAAATCGCACGAGACAAGCTCGGTGCGACGAGTTCTACCGAGGAAATGTTGTCAAAAGTTTTTGTCGAGAAACTCTTTGACAAGAAGTAGAAGCAAAAACAGAAATCCTTCTATTGTATTCTTTAACTATTTTATTGCATTTCGTTATATTATCTATAAGTGAAAATAATATTATTTTAAAACATTTCAAAGTGTGATTATGATTGTATAGTGACTAGTCGAGTAAGAATCTATTAAAGTAATCATTGTTTTCGAGATTTTAAGTTTCCATATATGGTTATTATGGTGTAGTAAACCTCGTGGCTCGTGTCATCATTATACTTATTGCTTGATAAGACAGAAGATAATTAAGTTTTTTTTAGTTATTATTTAGTAACTAACACTTGTTAAGATATCCATGTGATTATGTTTCCTAATAGTGTACTGGTTCAACATAATTGGATGTGTTAAGGTCCTCTCAAATGGACCCCAAATCAAATTCATTCGATTTCATTGTTCCCCACGAGCAATGTGGTGTGTTTCCAATTTATAATTTTAGTTTCTACAACTATTAACCATATTGATTTAGATTTTAATTAAGAATTAATCATCTGCTTCTCATGAATAACTAGGATATTGAGGAATGTCCAAAAAAGGTATTTCGAAGAAAGAAGGTTGGCTCACAAGACAAGAATGGGATTAGTAGCTCAAGCCCTTTCCTGCGCTTTCGAAATTCTTTTTTTATTCAAACTTTTTAGAGTCCACAAGCCACGAAAGAGTCCTCTTTTTGCCTTTTGGTTGGTAATCACATCGGCCACAACTTGGTCTATCGCCTCGGTTGGGAAGAAAGTAAATCAATTTGATTCCTTCTCAAAGAAGAATTTTCGTCATTTGTGGATCACTCTGATAAATTCACAAATCCTAAATAGAGAGCTTATAGTTATGTATTAAAGTAAAATGTCCATCAGGAATTAGTAATAAAACCAAGATTAATAATAATGATTCAACGAATAGTCAGTATATTTGTTCAATAGTCGTCTGTAAATAAGTAATTACTTCACCTTGTATAAAAGGTATAGTAATTTGACGTTAAATATTGAATATAACACAATGTCGAGGTGTAAGTTTGTGATTTTTCTAAATTAAGTTTGTCGTATTAAGATGGAATCTCAATAACTAAATGATATTTCTTATTCAATCGAGTTCATCTATAGTTTTCTAGCTAACTAATACTCTCCACCATTCCTAATCGTCTCTACTCCAAGAAGCTAGGTTTTGTACCACTAAGTATACATTTAAAGGCGGAAAGAATACATTTAAAGCGACTACTTTCATGCTTGGTAATAGTCAGTAATTTGACTTTTTACGGAGGTCGTCGCTCTCAAATGTCTTGTCTAAAATAATTAAAGAGTTGACTGACTCATATTTCTTTATAAGTAAGCATTAACATGAATCGAGCTTGAAACTTTGTGTCTTAATCCAATTTAGTGACATATAGTAAGAAGTAGACATAAAGTATTATTCCATTAATTGAGGTATCTTATCACTTAGTTGTCTTTCTTAGTTGTAAGAGAGCTTAAGATTAAATGAATTTGGAAACAAAAGGTGGGGACTTCCATGTGTTCAAAGACATATAGATTATGTCATTGATTTCAAATCATTAATCGATTATCTTCTTAATTGATTTTTATTTGCCATCTTAAATCCTATTATATCGCGTCATATGCTTGCTTATATGGTGCATAGGTTTATTATCAATAGAACATGGTTGTCAAATCTAGCTTTCATATCCCAATTGATCGTCCTCTTTTAATTAATTTTTGTGATGTCAAGTTCAAAGTCTTGAAATGTCAACTTGCAAACTTTTTTTTTTTAATACTTTTCTTTCTTTGTTGAACAAATTTACCTATAAATTCACGAGGCCTTTGTATATAACCTAGTGACCACATGTTACTTTTAGATGATTGTTATTTTACATCGTTCAACATCACCATCTGCATTAATTATCACGTCAATACTACTTGGAAGATACTCGATATATTCCATATAGATTTATATTAGAATTCTGCTACATTTACAGTCATTAGTGGGCTGTAAATTTTATAGCCCACTAATGAATTAGTGGGTCCCACATTCTTGTGAGTGGGCTGTAAAAATTACAGCACACTAACGATTGTGGGCCCAGGCGCCCCTCAATAGGGGACCGCCACTTGTCAATTCGATAAAAAATCTGGTAAGTAATTATTTACGTGTAGCGCGGTTGTTATGTCAATACTACTTACAAATAATGATCAAGTCAATACTATATATTCCATGTAGCTTTGAATATCGTGTGATCAAATGGATAAAAAATAACCGAAGTAAGAAATTTAAAGGCATGATATTTAAAAATTAAATATCTTTTCTTTTTTATAAGTTCTATGTCAAATTTGAGACTTTTAGTGGATGTACTTGGAGGTTATCTTTATGTTATTAAAACCTAAGATTCTACCCTAATCAAATCTCTTTCTAACCTAATATATCACAATTCAATCATACAGAGCAAAAGAAAATAGAGGAATTGAATTGACAACAATTCTTGAATTGTTTTGAATATAGGATATTGCAGAATGAAAAATTTCACTTACAATTCACATTGTATTTAATAAAAATGAAAATTTTGAAAATGATCGAAACTCGTCCCCTAGTTTTCATTGAAATTCTATTTTGTTGCCGACTAACACGTAATATTTGATGTTAAATTAAAAGGTTAAATGTGAATATGATTGGAATGAAACAAAAATGAAAATTTTGTAACTATTGTCCATGACATATATCACACGTAATCAAGATCAAGAATCTACTTCAAGTCCAATCCATCGTGCTTACTTTCGTTTCAAGTGTACTTCTACGTTATCCTTAGGCTTTAACTCGAAAATCAGAAATAAAGCATTTAGGGGTCTCCTTGTTTCTTAATTTGAAGTAGAACTCGTTCTACCTTCTAATTTCAACTTTTCATGGTAAATGGGGTCACTTCAGGTTTAATTTATAATTGATTTTGAATTAAGATTTTTTTACTGCCATCATCATGGCTTCGTACTTGGTAGAAAAGATTTTTACTTCAATATATTTATAGGAATTAAATATTTGATCCAATAAAATTGGATTCAACAAATTATTTGCTCAATGTTATCACCTCATTTTCCAACAAAAATTGACCAATTGTTCAAATTAACGGACCAATGTAAAAGTTGTGCTTCAACTTATTTTATTTTACTTTTGAAATAGGTAGCGACAGTACAAACTTACAAAGCAACTTTTCAACTTTAATTAACATAATTTAGCTTCTATATGTCGTGGAGGCATCCAGACCGCGAAATTTTATGTTAAATTGAAGTATTAAAACCTGCACCTCTCCCCAACGTCTAAAAAGGTGTACAAATCGAAAAAGTGCTTTCGCTTTTACTTTTTTTTTTTTTTTCTTCTTTACTTTTGCAGCATATTCAAATGATACTTTTGACTTCGTTACCAACAAATTTTCAGCATGTCTTTGTCGATCCATATGTTACCTACACACTCAGAGAACACTCATCATCAAGATTACCAAGCTAAGAAAAGCGTTGGCAATTATTAGCACTCTGATGATCAAGTTAACAAAATAATACGGGAGCTACGTGTGGAAGAGATCAGCAAGTAGAGATTTTTCTAGAGTTTAAAGAATCGCGTACATGTTTCGTATCTCTATTTATAGAGGAAGAGTTCTTGTGAAGCAAGGCATTAGGCTTGTAGGGCTATTTCTACATGCCGGTTCTCATTGGTACACGTGACTCCTTGTTGGGTTTTCTTCCTTTTCTTTCCTTGATTTTGTTTCCTTCTCCAATCGGGTTTCCGTATAGAGACTTGTTCTAAAAGAATTTCTTTGATTCGCAAGGATCATGTACTAATTTTCAAAAACTGATTAAGGGACTTTCCTTATCATCTGCTTCCTTCTTTAGATAAACGAGTGTAAATTTGATTACCATGTTTTGCAAAATGCCTTCAACCAATAAGTGTTTACATGAGGCGGTGTTATTCGAAGATCGACGTACTGCAAAGGCAAATGGAGATGGGTTAGAGCCTTCGCCTGGCATGATGATGAACGTGGGAATTTGCCACATGTCCTTTGGCTGGAAGCCTACGTGACTTTTACTGTCACGTTGCCATCCACATGGAACCTTTGCAGGATTCAGGATGTAACAACTAACAATAATGTGGGACTAATGGTGCAAAGTTATCAAGTTAGTAGGTTGAAATTAACAAGCTAAAAGTTGTGGAGGTGCGACTTTACTGATGGAACACAATTTTCATCATATTATGCCTCGTGTCCCAATCGGAGCCGTCTATCGTCGTCCCTCCTTATTACGTGATAAAAGCACAAAGTTGTATCATCCCCACTTGTATAAGATTGCACCAACCAGTTGAATTAATTTTTTCCTATTGGAGTTTCGATCTTGAGTGAGTTAATAACTCTAAAGGATACTTGTTTTCTTATTTTCGAACTTTCGGGGAGATAATGTTTATGTTCTTTGGGACCTTATCAATTAGTCTCACTAAGGTCTGTCTGGGCGCACTGAACTGGACGGCAAAATCAATTTTTATAACGTTGTGCCTACAATTGTTGACCAACTTGAGAGACGAAAGGGCCCACATTTTTGAATATAACGGCCAAAAAATCAATTTAAATGAGATTTTAATCTACTCCAGACAGGATCTAAATATGATTAACTAATCTTCTCGTCGGTGTACTAATTTATTCATTCGAACTCAATTCTCATAAATATTTCGAACTGAATCGAAATTAATTTAAAAACAAATCAAGTCGAGGGCGACCAATCACAAAATTATACATGGTCGTGGTTGATAGGATCCACGATTGGTAGACCAAGGGTGGATGTTAAGTGGATAAAGCTAGTACGGAATTGATGTACAGAAAAATTGACTTGTTGATTGGCTGGCTCTGGCTGTTGCTCTAAAGGCCAAAGATTTATAGCGACACCCTGTAATGGACATATGTTACTCAATCTCATATCCTACACAATCTTCTCTCGTATGGTACCATCCAAAATAAATATTCACAATTATGGTTGCACACTTGCGCTAACTTCTAAATAAAAAATGACTTTTGAGACCCCCACCCTCAAATTATTTTTAACGTTTTTGTTAACTATTAGAAAATTTCATTAGTCGTCGATGTTAGGAAAGACAATTTGATTCTACAAGTATTGCTCGTTGTCACCGACACTTTTGTCGACGTCGCCGACTGTCATATATCCATCAAATAACAAATAACCTAACGTATTTACATTTGTCATATTATAAAGTGCACAAACCGTTAAACATGTTGTGTTCTCCGACGTCGTTGTCATCATTTCCGTCTGTCGTCGATGTCGTTAGGTCTGGTACTATCACCGACTGCCTAGCGTTTTGAGAAGGTAAGATTTTTTGGTTTTAGATTTTGTTCGGACAGTAGCGTGGTCGTTGAATTTTTTCACTCTGTGCAATTTAAATGTAATTAGTTTAAGAGGAGCGTGGACGAAGCAATTAAATGGGATTTGACCCGTCGAAGTTAGTGTTTATTTGGCAGTTCATGTGTTGTGTGAAATGAGCGAGCATTCACTAGAGGAGAAAATGAAGGTATATAGGATGCTTGGTTTGTCTGAAATTGAGATTTTATCAGCCTCCCTATATGAAGTTGTCGTAGGAAAAAAATTTTAAGCCGAGGGGGTGGACGAGCACAGAATGGTTTGGTACATGGAGAAATCCATAAGTGATTCGTGTTGTTCCATGGTGAATGGACAAACTACCAAGATAAATTTCCAACAAAACTGAGTACGCGGAAGTTTAGTAGTTTAGTTTAGTGAGCTTGTAATATCTTCAGCCTCTACCTGTTGCAATGTGAATCTCATTTGTACATTTTATATCCAATTGTCATCGTTCGTTTACTTTTTTGTAATAGGCATAAAAATGGTGTAACGAGAATTCTTGGTTTGCAATGTACTCTGTTGTTCCCTATTACCAACATATTATTGATCATTATGTGGGGGAATCATGTGTATACTAACTTAGATGCACGTGGTTGTTTTCCATGTCAGGATGATGGGCAGGAATTAGGGTGTTTGTCACAGCTGTAGAAGCACGGATCACTTCTTCGAAGAATGCAATAGAAAACGTCGTTGTACACGGTGTGTAGATGGTATCCAGAAATGTTTTATGTGCTTTGCCATAGAAATGTGTACTAATTCTTACCGAAATGTAAGGATTCATTAGAAGTCTATTACCTCATAGTTCTACAACTTTGTCTTACATTTTCCTTGATAGAATAACTTAAATGATTTGGTGGGTTTTAGGACAATTAATAGCTCATCATATTCCAAGAAATTGTCTTAAAAACATAATGCAATCACGTTTCAAATAAATTATAGATTTCCTTAGTCATTGAGTACCAAAACAATCACATTATTCACTAAGAAAAAAGCCTCAGAAACAAGGAAGAGAACATAACGTCACTCACTTTGGTTTTTCGAATTTGGTGAAAACCGGTTTTGGCCGTTGCCGGAGTTGGGCATGCATCACCATTTCCCTAAAGCCAAGGAGTGATGGTTCCAATTTGGGGAAGTGGCTACAGGTTGATGTCGCGGGTAAGAAGCTTTCGATGGGAGGAAATGAGTTTACCTGGTCTTCTTTTCTTTTTCACGTTTTCAATGCATTTTTCTTTTTGTTTTCCTCTCTCTCTTTTTCAATTGTTTGTTAGTGCCACGTCAGCTCATTTTAAATTGAATTATTCTACTTGTACATCAAGAAATGTACATAAGGGTGTACACCCCCCTCACATGGAGTGGGATCCATTTGTATAAAATATTTTTTTATTCCAACGGGTCCCACCCCCATGTGAGGGGGTGTACACCCCTATGTACATCTTGATGTACCACTAGCAAAATCGTTTTAAATTTCTGGAGAACTTCTGTGAAACAGCTTCTGTACAAGAGGCTTTTCTCTTTTATCGATGGATAAGTTTTTATATAGGCCCTCATGCAATTAAGGCAGATGGAGAAAGGGCAGTCATCTTCTCAAAAGGTTCTCTCCTATCTGAATTTCTGGACCTTGTATTTTGTACAACCTCTCATCGCTAAACAACAACATGGACCGACACAAGACGATATAACTTCTTCTTCTTTAATGCCCCCACGAACTTTTTTTATGTAATCTCCATTTATTGTGCATATATTATTTTGATCCTCTGTATTATATGGCTGCTGATAAAGTAGGGTCCACGCCTTCCAGTATCATTAAGTTCTTGAGGAGGATTATTCATGATTTTTTAATTAAATCCAGCTCATAGTCCATAAAATGCAATTAATATAGTTAAAAATATAAATTTTTCTAATATATCCCTACATTAAATAATGATTTAAATAAAATTAGTTTATAACAATGAAGAGGGACATGCATATTAGAAAATTAAAAAGTATATACACTTTCAATAACGAAAGCGATCTATAATTGGAAACAAGCAAAAAAGAAAATCAAACCTACCTTTATGGGACGGCCGACGGAGGGATTATGAAATTTTAGATTAAGGGAAAAAAATATGTTTGGGACTTGATTGAAAACAAAAAAAACTACAGCTAAGCAATGCATCCATGGTTGACTTGAGAAAACAGCTCATACAATGTTTATAAAGATAAAGATGAGGAGTTGATAATGAAGGATGGGGATATTGTGTATCTTTTCATGGCCATAATTTTAATATTATTGTTGGGATGGGATGTTTATTTAGGACATTGCTAAGGTCAAGGAACCTTCACAATGTCACAACAAAATGACAAAACCTATCAAATTTGAATTATTGTTTAAATAATTTTCATGGTATGTGAAGTTTTAGAAAGGTGGGTTTTGTTTATTTTTTGGAGTTGTTAATCTGTGTGAAAATGAAACAAAATCTATCTATATGAGACAGAAGGAAAATAATAATTATTACCATTAAATGACTATAAAGAACTTAGGACAACAACAAAGTAACTTATATTTTGAAGCTTGAATTTTTAATTTTGCAAGTTTTTAAGTATGAATTCATTTTTTAGTGCATTTTATTATCCTTAAAACTTTTGTAGTAATTGAATTGTGGTTCGTATTGAAACCGACGTGTTCTTGTTCGTCATCATAATGAACCCCATAAATTTCAAAAGAAGATAAAATATACCTACATGTAAGGACGTTCTAGAAACAACTTGCTCGATCCGTCATTACTATTGTTACCTTCAAAGTGGAAAGTCCTAATCGAGTTTTTGAATAAATAGAATTAGACCGGCCTCTTCGAGAAACCCTCCGTTATTATTGTTACCTTTGGAGTTGGTCGGTAGTTAACTTCTTAATAATGATTTGTAAGGGTAAATCATTACAAGTCAAACCTAGAGACACGTGTCAGCTGCACAGGTCCATTCACATATCTGAATTGTTCAAAATTGGAATTTTATTCGTTAATTTTGTAAAACTAATTTAGCTTTTCATTTTTTGAATTATTAGCATAACAAATATATGTGGTGGCCATCTCAAGATTTATTAAGAAAAAGTATTTTAACTTATTATTCTTATTGTTGTTGAGTGAGATTGAATTGATCGGTGCATCCAATTCGAGAACCAAGATATCGAAAAAAAGAGTGTGAAACACAAGAATAATAATTTTAAGGGGTGTCGAAAATATTTAACTTATTGTTTTTTGTAGTTATTGAGTGAGTGATCTTACTACATGTATATCAAAATTTACATAATATCACACGACACTCTGTCATTTGCTAATTTAAAATACAATCAACTTTTTATCCAATTTTTCCCTCCACGTCATATTATGTAATCCATTATATACATTTTTTATGTACAAATAGCAAAATCCTTGAGTGAGATTGAATTAAATAATCTGGTTTTGAATTGAATAGTTCATCCAATTCTAGAACCATGATATCGACAAAAGAAAGTGTAAATAAAACAATGATAAGTAAAAATAGAAACTCTCAAGTGGTGTCAAAATAGTTGGACTTGTATCATAACAACATAGACATTTGAAGGTAACCTTGCATGCCATAAAAACCTAGGTCGTGAACCATACTAGGTTGTGATGTGGACAACCTAGGCTCGTCTCCTTCTAACATGTGGCTCATACAATATTGCTATTTGAGTCTTACCGTCTACTCGACGAAACCAAGTTAGTTCACTTGTTTTAACAGCTATATCTAATTCCCTTCAAGAGGGCTAGAAATGAAATTTTATTTAAGCGTGTCAATTGATAAATGGTTGTGGAACTTGGAATGTTGCATTCAAGGGTGGAAATTTGTGTGTGTCATTTAGAAAGGAGAAGTTGAAGGACCCATTTTGCAAAATTTCTGAAAAGTCAAAAAACCGTTTATGAGATTACAAAATTGTTTTTGATTATATTTAGATAATTTTTAAAAGTATTTTGTCCAATTAAAAGAGTAGCAAAATCAAGATAAATTATTCCCAAAAAGTAACAAAAGTAAAAAATAGAACCTTATCAAACGAACCCCAAGTTTATTCAGCCGCAAAGGAATAAACTATTTCTCAAAAAAAAAAAGGCCAATAATTACTCATTTATAAAATATTTTTCTGAGAATCAAACAAAACATTATAAAATATTTAATTCAAATTCGTCAGCATTGAAATTGCAGCGACGTAACACGTTCTGAGTGGACAACTGCATTATTGGGATTGTCGGTTGTGTATTTAGGAGTAAAATAATTAATTATTTTGAATATCATTTAAATATAAGAAATTTTCTTCGTTGGCAAAATTAAACAACAATAAAATATTTGTAAATCAATCATTAGTAACTTTTATTTTTATTTTTTTTTTATTTGATTCTTTGTAAATGATTAAATAATTTGGGTAGCTTGTGAAATGAGACTATTGTGAAGAAACCAGAATATGTAATCTTTTATCATTTTGTTCTTTTACATTATTAAGATACTTTTGAGCCAAAGTCAAATGAATTTGGATAAAGTAAAATCGAATGATCCCTTATTTTCTTTCAAAGCCATGCCAGCGGTACATCGGGGTGTACATCATCTCACATGGGTAGGGGGCCCACTCAAATAAAATATTCCAGTGAGCCCCTCCGTGTGAGGGGATGTAGACCTTGATGTACACTTTTTGATGTACATCCCTTATTTTCTTTCATAAATGATAAGGCATTTTGATTTCGACCCTTATGTAATAAATCAACCGTGAACTTTAAAGTCAAACTTGTGTCACAAAAATCTTGATATAAAAGTCAAATACTCGCACTAAGAAAGTCGAGCTTAATCTAAGTATTAAGAGGGTCCAATCATCGCAGTAAATAATTAAGAGGGTCCACTCGTGCATGCTAAGAAAATCGAGTAGAAGATATCCATCAATCTCAAATTGCTTACTACTTCATCTATATATAGTAATAGTTACCCTATTATGTTTTAACTTTGACTGTTAAAATATAATTATTCCCCTATTTTGCATGCGGGAAAGGTTTTTTAGTTTACAGAAACCACGGTGGGTAGGAATTATCTTGTAAATTTGACCACGGCGTAAGTATTTTTTACTACCCATCATGGGTTAAATATCATTTCTATTGAATTTTATAATATCAAACAATATTGAAAATGTCAAAAGAGATTGTTAATTTAAAGAATTATATTTAATACATTGAAAAGTACGAATAAAAGTGAAACAAAAAAAAAAAACATGTAAAAAGCCACCTGGCGTAGGGATTAATTAAAAAAAATCAGAGTATTGATATTACAATATTATCTAACAGGAATTACAAGGGAATGTCTAAGTGTGAAACTATATTTTAATCATAAATTAATCACCAAGAATTCTCCATCTTTTTTGGAAGAACATTTTACCAGTATTTGTGTTTAGTACATAAATTACCAGTTTTCAATTTATTTTTACTTTTAATGTAACACTGCAAACTATATTTGATTTTTTTTTATTTTTTACTTTTAAATAGGTTTAAATAACTTATTTATTTTTACATAAATAAAAGTCCTCATTCGTAATAAATAATTACTTATTTTTATCTTTTCTAGGTAGGGTAGATTTTTTTATTTATTTATTTTTTTTTTACTTATAAATTTTTATTTATTGAGACTTCAAAAAATTCCATTTTTTTTCCACCAAATAAATATCTGTCTTTGAACCCCACAAACTGCTGTCAATTCATTATTATTTTTCACAAACATTTTGATAAGACGCTAGCAAATCAATTTTTCCATCTTCACATTCTTGGAAAAAAGAAGAAGAAGAAGAAGAAGAAAAATAATTACTTAGCTTTCATCTTAATTATACTTAATTAAAATCTTAAATATGCGTGACCCTCCTTAAAGCTCCATCCAATTAATTTGATTCCCTATTGCCATCTCGTTTTCCAGTCTCTCTTTTCTCTCTCACTAAAACTTGTGTTTTGTGCTGACATTTTCTTGCCAGCATTGCACTTCACATGGGTAGGCATTCTTGTTGTTACAAGCAGAAGTTAAGGAAAGGACTGTGGTCTCCTGAAGAAGATGAAAAACTTATAAAGCACATAACTAAATATGGCCATGGATGTTGGAGTTCTGTCCCTAAACTAGCTGGTAATAACTTTATTTTTCGTCGGCCATTTTCGATTTATTTATTTTTTTCGTTTCTGATCACATTGTTGTGTGATAATCTTGAAGGGCTTCAACGGTGTGGAAAGAGCTGCAGGTTAAGGTGGATTAATTATTTAAGGCCTGATTTGAAAAGAGGGACATTTTCACAGGAGGAAGAGAATTTGATTATTGAATTGCATGCAGTTCTTGGAAACAGGTATCCTGCAGTTTTTTTGCATGTTTAATCCGAATTTTTTGTGTGATATTGAGGCTGTTTAATTTCATCACCAGATGGTCACAAATTGCTGCACAATTGCCTGGAAGAACAGATAACGAAATCAAGAATCTTTGGAACTCTTCTATTAAGAAGAAACTGAGGCAAAGAGGCATTGACCCTAATACTCATAAGCCAATTTCTGAGGTTGAAAATGAAGAAAAGACATCTCCAAGCAGCAAAAACAATGAGAAAGTATCTGAAGGAATCAGTGACCTGACTTTCGTCGATTCGGGGAATTCGAAGAAAACAAATCCATCCCTGGATCAGAATCCACTTATACAAAACAATTCCAGTAATTTGGCACCAACTCATGAATTTTTCATGAATAGGTTTATTGCCAGCCATGAAAGCTCTACCACTGATATTAAGCCTTCTGATTTATGTGAGTATGTCTCCTTTCAACAATTGAATTATAGTTCTAACAATATAGGACTGTCAATGAATCCCAACTCATCGAATTTCTTCTTCAATTCAAATTCCAAGTCTTCAGAAATAGAATCTGGCTTCAATTCTTGTGTAACAAATACTGTTCTTCCTTCCCTACCAAGCTCATTCCTTTCGTTTTCTACTCGTATGAAGTCTTCGACGAGTCTTCCTCCTGATAGTCCTATAGGCCTTTTAAGTACAAAATTGCAGAATTGGGATGGCTGCAGCCTTGGTAACAATGGAAGTACAAGCAATGTAAGCCGCGGTAATTGCAGCATCTTCGAAAATAATGCCTTTCCATGGGGAGCCACAGACTGCGTAAAACCCGAAAAACAAGCCAATGTTCCTTTATCAGAACATGAAATTCCAGAAGATATAAAGTGGTCAGAATATCTTCACACTCCATTCATACTAGGAAATACTATTCAGAATCAAAGTGCTCAAGATTTATACGAAGAGACGAAATCACAAACACAATTTGCAACAGAAGGTCCATTAAGTACTACTCCCAATTGGCATCCAAATCAGCAACAGCAAAATTTACAAGCTGCAGAAATGTATAGCAAGCATTTTCAGAGGCTTCCTACCACCTTCGGACAATTTGCTTAGCTTATCATCAAGTCTCCTTCTATTAATTCAAGCAGGTGTGTGCTATATAAAGTCTTCTTTCCTTAATCTGTAAATAGGGACTGATACCAATATTTTTCCACAGAAAAACTCCGTTTCGTATTTCAATATATTTGTTCATGTTTTGTGTAAGGTTTATCATTTTGCTAGAATATATAAGTGTTTTTTTCTCAATTTATTCTTATGAATTTAATTACAGCTTGTAAAATTATGTGTTCATTGTTTGAGCAGTCATTTTTTTTTACCGTTGTTAACATCCTGAATCTCTCCAAGTTCCTCCCGTAAAATTCCTTTCAAGATAGTGACTATCTGTAACCTGTCTGCAACTTTTTGGGTTTTGTGAAATGCTTTTACTGAACTTTTAACGCTAATACAAGATTCATGGAACCATTTCCCTTAAATGGGCGTCTATCACTGTCTCCTATGGATTGAGATAGTTTTCACTTTTCACAGTCTTTTAAGTCACCTGTCCTTTCCTTTGGCCAAATATTCATCAAGATAATAATCATACTTGTCTCCTAAGATTTTACATTCGAATGCCTAGTGACGTGTACATACACACAGCCGTACGTACAACTCAAAATCCCACGATAGTCAAGTTGAAAATTCGATGTGATACAAGAATAATCTTGATAAGAATCACCCGCGAATAGGAATTTTCCAGATAAACCCTAATTTGATCCGAATTATCTTGTCTAATTATTGTGTGAAATGAAATAAAGGACCAAAATGGATGCAACTTTTTTTGTGTGTGGACACCAATGACACAGCTTCTGGGTTATAACTTTTACTACTTTAGGGGGGAACAGAAGAATATGGTCCCCTATACATATTGATGTTGATACTTTTCTGGGTTCAAAGATGAAAATTCTATGTTTTTTGGCTCATAGAAGTTGTGCTTCAGAGGATTAAGAGAATTGTGCTAACCCCCACCCCTACCCTATCCTACCCTACCCACCACTCCCACGCTCATCTTCCATTTCTTTCTCAACTTTTTCACTTTTCCTATATAAAGAACCAAAGTAGTTCATTCTCTAACAACGACACACAGCATTGTTAACATATAGAAATTTGACCAACCTGCATGTGATAGAGTCAATGTCAATCAATTATTTTCGGATAACACTTTTCTCAACACGCTAATCCCAGTAGAAACTCGTTATTCATGTACCAATATCGAAGATAGAAGGTAAGATACGACTAATTTAAAGATAGTAGTATGTCCTTTCTACCTATATATCAAATTTAAAATAATGCCAATACGAATACAATTTCAATAATGAAAAATTGATTTAAAGAATTGAGGAAGGCCGTGAATTAAATCACAAGAGCCCTATGTGGGGTGGGGTATTAAAGTCAGTCTCGTGTGTGCCCACGTGCACGCACGAGAATGAATACCTCACAAATATAATTGAAAATGTTTTATTTCTCCTTTTCTTGAAAGTATATAGGTAAAATGTGTGTAATTTATAATATATAGTTGTCGCTATGGCTGCATGTGATTCAAATTATTGAGTGCCTTTTCATGGCCCTACAATCTTCTTCTAATCAAAACGAAACAAAAATAGAGGAATTGAATTGGCAGCCTTTCTTGAATAGTTTTGAATATGAAAAGAGATTGTCATACGAAAATTTTCGTTTACAATTCATAGTGTATTGAGATATAAAAAAAAAACAGAAGAAAATTCGAAAGTGATCGAATTTGTCCCCTCATTTTTAGGTGAGTCACTCGTATTCATTTTGTCACAACCGACACGTAATATTTTATGACAATTTAACAAAGTTGAATGAGAATATGATTGCATCAAAACAAAAGTACAAACTATGTAACCTTCGGAATCTTTTAATCTAGTGTCATGTCATGCCATGTACGAATTTCATCTGCTAATAGAGATGTCACATTTTCATGACTCATATCTTATTGTGTATCTCTATTGTTATAAAAGAAATACTTGCGTCGTATAAATTTATTCTCCAAATAAAGTTGGGAAAATGGAACTAGATTAAATTAGCGAATGAATGAATATAGGAAAAGTTTCAGTTACAATTCATTAGTATTAAGTCTCCAAATTTGTGTCCTCATTTTTAAGCAAGTCATGTTATCAAGAAAAAAAGTTTAAACGAACAGCCTTATATGTATATATGTAGTAAAACTGTCTATTTAAATCATGACACTTCATACCTCAAACCACTCATATCACAATACCTTGACGTCGGAGGTGGTGTGTGTGTGTGTGTGTGAAAGAGAGAGAGAGAGAGAGAGAGAGAGAGTGGTTATAAATAAATTCCACATGGTAGAGGATTCCAAAATAGCACAAATATTATAGGTTTATTGATAATCAAGTGGATAAAAAAAAATAACTAAAGTCAGAAATTTAGAAGCGTGGGATTTAAAATTAACTACTTTTTCACATAAACTAGTAAATTATTTGTCAAAAGTCAGACTTTTAGGAGGGTATACTTGGAAAATTTTTAAGTACAAAGGAAAAGAAAATTATTTCAAGTACACTTCAATTATTGATTATAAGTAACAAGATGACAATAAGCATCAAATCGGCTAATCCATTGCCAAGAGTAATGAACAAAATTAAGCCATTTATTTAGAACTGAGAAAAGATTCTGGGAGGCTGCTAACAGAAGAGAACAGGAACAAGGACATTAATCCCACAAATAATCCTCAATAATATCATTTTGTTATCCTCAAAAGATTCTCATAATATTTTTTCTGATTTTCAACCTTTTTTTTAATAAGGTTATGAACAGAGACATCGATTCCTCCATGGAATACTTGTAATTGGACATTTGACTTTGGAGGGAATATTCTATAAACTATTGAGAGTACAACCATTATTAGCATAAAAATTAATTTGATTCCCTGTCTTGAGGCATGCAGCATCACAGATAAAAACACAGCCGCCTAAGAAGACTCTGTCTACTTCTAATCATTTTTCAGTCTACTTGCACATATGCCAGAACCTTGAGACAATGTCAAATTTATATGGCAGGGAAACCAGTAAAAGAGGTATACTAAGGGCATGTTTGTTGCCTCAAAATTGACGAGAAAACATGATTAAAAATGGAACATACGGTCAAGTTCAACATACCAAACATGCCTTACCAGCATTCAACAATACTGAATAAACAAGTGCACACATTTCATAATCATTTGTTTCTCTCGAAGATATTCTGATGGCTCTATTTTATCAAGATTTTAATACAACTCAAAGGGATAAACATCATATCAAAATAATTGAATTGTAGGCACCAGGCTGTAAATCTTGATACCGGATTTTCCTATTTTTCCTTGTAGACAGTGTACATACAGAGTACATCGAAGACTCGAAAATTTCAGAGAGATTGTAGTATTATTTCCATCAATGTATGTTCTTACATTTTAAGCAAATGGAAGATGAAGATTGCTCATCATGATAATTAAATAAATTAGCTAAGAATAGAAGGTGAAAACTAAAACCTGATTCATCTGAAAACCAGGTTGTGACAAGTTTTGTCGCAGGGATATGCGCAGTCAATGGCCTTAGTAGTTGCACGATCAAAGTACCAATCTCCAACAGCTATTGCTACAGCCTGCATCGTAGCGTACATAGTTAACAACACGTGTTAATGAAAGAAATCAATAGCATAAACGACAGATAGACAGCTGAAGAGGTTATAGTTTCTAGTTTCTAAAGTTGGCGTTGATTTTGAATAAGAAGACATGGCGAAGAGAGGCCGAGGAAAAGGATCCGTATTACAACTCTGAATGTGTTCTGCCTTACTTTTATGTTGGTTTACTCTCAGACAGCTTGTAAAGGAATTCTGCATAAACTTGAGTATGCACGACGTTCACATAATAAACGTTTCAGGTCTATGAATTGTTGAGATTACAAAAAACTTGGTCTACTTAACATACATGGGCCTTTCAATCACTAGAGCACGCCAAGAAATGCCATGTTAGTTAATCTTAGAAGTGGCCCGTATAACATTTGTTAATCTAAGGAAAAATACCAAACCAGAAAGGATTACAGCAATTATATTAACTTAAAGAGAACCACGCAAGTTACTGTTTCTTGATAAGCAGGACTGACAATATAGGAGTTTTTATACTTACTGCATGAAAACTAAAAGAAAATTTATACGTGTGGTTATACCTTGTTCCCTATTACTGGAGAATTATCTGCAAACCAGGTATCCTGCCTCTCGGACTGGCAGTGAGCAAAGCATGAATTTATGAATAACCCATTTTGTCTAGATGCGGAAAAGCCTTTTACTGCATTCAGCATATGAGCCCTAAAAACTGCTCAACAACAGTTTTATAGATTTACTCATTCTCATCAGATATGACAAGATTAAGAAATATCAAGCAGATACACACTTGCTCACCTTGCAGAAATTGGATTTGGGGTACTGAACAGTGTGCATAGTTCATTTTACAGTTATACCAATTACCACGAGGATCAGCCATTTTAGGAGCCAAGCTTTCTTGGATCTGAATACAAAGGAAAAACAGATAAATCTACTACATTTGTTATTCATATTATTTGCAAGACTTCGGAAGACTTTAATTTCTTAAAAACACCATCAATTTCTGATTTCAAATGTTTTTCTGAAGGTCCAGTCTTCCTCAGTATACATCTCTATAAGAATAGTAAAGGCCCACTGATTAGAACAGAAAAATCCGGAAATAAGCCCACCCTAAAACGAGTGCTAAGTTATCAGTCATATTATTTTACAAGTACCTATTCTACCCCACAGAAAGCTGCTAAACCTCTGCTTAATTTCCAAGAAATTTAAGTGCAGCTATAAACTGGAATAAACTATTACCTGCCATGAATCATAAGCAGCATTGAGAATAAACAGAGGAGTTCTGATGTTGGCAATTAAATTCTGAGGGAAGAAGCACTAAACACGAAAAGAGACAAAATCGTAAATGGAAAACTGCTAAACTAAAAAACATAGTAAGAATTGCATATCTTCTGAATCAAAAACAACAAAAAATTAGTCTCACCGAAGTTGGATCGAGATGATTGGTACAAGTTCTTGGAAGATTCCTCTGGACACCCTATTAAATTTGTGAGAACTTGTATGAAAACGCAGGAAAGTTATGCTAAGCAAGCTGGCAAGCATGTCAATCAAGAACCCAGCATAAACTTGATAGTGTCACTTTTCAAGTACAAATTGTCTTTAGAATTACAAACGTGTTGAGGAATACCGTTGGAAATTGCAAGATAAAAGTATAGTTTGAAAGGAAAAAAAACTACATAGATGAACTTTGTGGTTTAGAAAAGGAAATGTTCAATTAGTATAGACACGAGGATTATTAGAAAGAGTGAAATCAGGACCCTCCGACATTGTTCAGCCATGGATTTTGTGCTCCGTTGAATTTCAAAAACTGTTCGATTTCCTATTCATGTCACTTTTGGTTCAAAACCACAATCTACCTTAGTTTACTTGCATCCTCTTATTTTGCTAGGAATTCAGCAACTTTTCAGTTAATTCTTTACTTCATTACATAATAATTATTTTTTATATGCTTTATCAAAACGCGTAATCATCCATCCAAACTGTCGCAAGTGTGTGGTATTCTCAAACGCCAAAAACATATCAAAATGAGCAGCATAACCTATCTATTGATTCTATTTCTGGTATCCGTCCTACATTCTCTGGTAACCTATCTATTGATTCTATCTTGAGTGAAACCTTTTGCACGTTGGATGCGACACAGCTGCATCTTATTACTCAGAGAAGCAATTTACAAATATAGATAAGGAATAAAGTAAAGGGTTATAAGTTCGCTTGAAATTTTGAAATATTGTAGTTCTTAGTTTAACTGATTTCAAATGCATTTACAAAGAAGAAAAGAAAAATTGTGATAGCTAGTGTAATAAGAGAATGTCAACTTTCCACGAGGGTTAGAGATTTAGCTGCAGTGCAGCATTTTGTAGAAATTTGCCAAAGTATCAACAAATTTATCACTATTGAATTAGCACCCAAACTAACCAATAAAATCAATTGTAGGACTCTTAGAATGGGGAAACATGCCACTGAAGTACACAAGGAAAACGATAAACAATATCTTTGATTCAATAAGTACCTGTAAGCTTACTACACCGGCAAAGAAATTTCTTATCGTGTGTCCACCGGACACATCAGTGCTGAAATCAAAGGAAGCATTATAATAACAATAAAAGAGGTAATGGAGCATATAACTGCAAAACTTAAACAGGGCATTACTAAAAAGACAAAAAATTGGAAAATTACGTATCCATAAATAATCCAGCATCACTCAAGCATTTCACTTTGGTTCTTCTAGGAAATAGACCCCGAAACTCATCACAGTGTAAGATAGAAGCTAGACCACCAGCAGAGCATCCAGAAAGCAGGGCCTAAAACATGGCACGTAGTATCAAAAGGGAATACAAAGAATGAACAGAAATATAGCGTGGATACTAGATAAAACTTGATAACCTGATTTGCATGTCGCATTCCTTTTGACATCAAGTCTTCCATTGCAGCTAGCCATATACGCTGTCCTCTGAACTGCAACCCTGCAGCCTACAAAAAATATAATAACGAGTTCTTTTCATTACTATTCTTGAGTTTCTCTTCAACTACTAGTTTAGTAGGTTTTTAGTCTCTACTAGTGTCAAAACTTGAATTTCATAACTAGTTTCCTTTACTTATTGATTGTACTTGGATACTATATCTTTTTCTTACTACTCTGGAATGACATTCTTCTTAATTTTTCTCACAAACAAAGACAGAAGCATCACTTCACAGTCTTCCATAAATCAACCACCCAATAAAACTGAGGAGATTAAAGATAATCGTAGAGGAAGATTGATACCAGCATTATAGCTATTTGACTACAAATCATTTTATCAAAGAAGCCTGTTTTGCAGCTTCAAAGACTTAATTTGACATCAAAGTGAAGAAATCTTAACAGTGCTTGGAAAATTAACCCAAGATAGACTAACAGAAAATAAAATTTGGGGGATGCAATAAACCTTATTTTCACTGTCCCCAGTGAAGGAGGCACCATCACAGTACCGGATTTTTACTCTATTCCACTTAAAGAAATCTGCATGTGGAAAATCAAATATAAAAATAATATTTGTAACGGGCAAGTTGAAACATGAGAGGACATGGTTTCAATGTTTCTAACAGAATTTGACCAAGTATTTTTGCGAACTGACCTGGATTTTCTTGAGCTTTATTGCTAAGTATCCCTGTAAATGGAATTATCTTCTCAAAATATGTCGAGGACCCACGGCGAGTCGTTTTCCGGTAAACACAGGCCCTAATGTTGTTACACCACCCTCCACCCTGCCACAAAGTGTCGCAAGATAAAGTTTGTTGACTGATAAAACCATTACTAAAGCTTGAAATCTCTGCTGGACAGAGTATATAAACAAATATGGTATACAACTTTATTGAGAATTTGGGATAGGAAAAACTTCAATGTGACTCCATTCAAGAAATTGTTCTCACCTTATTTTTGATAGATTTCATGAAGGACTTTTTCTAATGGAGTCAACATAAAAGGAGAAATCAGTCGATGAAATGTTACACGGCTCTGAATAAGTAAAATTGTTTTGTTCAATCATTACTTTTAAACTTCTTAGAAGTTAGATCTCAGAGAACTGCACTTTCAAAAAAGTATCTGTCTCTTCATAGTTTCTTAAATGATCAATATATGCAATTAAATTAAAGTTTGCTTCCAAAAAGTAAAATTAGCATGAACTTTTGCCAGGGAAAAAAAATATAAATTCATAACTAAATGTAGCTCAGTTTATTTGAAATCAATTGAAAATTGAGAATTTTAATTTCTAGTGGCTTCACGATTTCAATTCAACTTCCTTTTTAATAAGTAGAAACAAGTTCGCAAATTAAAGATATATTAAAATAATCTAAAAATATGTTGAAGCTATGGTTTGATATGGGCCATCTACTGGTGAGATTTAAGAACCAAATAATTTCAAACCTAACGTCCATATTTTATGTTACGTATATATAATGAAATCCTGTCTAATATTCACCAAAATAAAGGATTCTGAAATCAAAGAAAGCAACCAATTAAATGCTATCATTCACATAATTGTCTCCCAAACCTCCAGTTGGATGAGCCAGCTGTTTGCTCCTGTCCCGAACCCGCGATGGAAGTGATAGCCAGGTAATGATCCATCCAAACATACTGCAAAAAAGTATCAGAAAAGAGACATCAAGAACCAATGAATGTTAATTCAAGTGTCAACGTATGTATAGACGAGTATTTGCCAATTGCCAAGAACAATTGACTTGGGGTAGTTCTCCTGAATAAATTCTGTTGGAAAATGATATTGAATGAAAAGTTACACAAACATCTGTTATCAATTTTATCAGTTTCATCCGTTCCAAAAAAAATCAAATCTCTTCAGTTTCAGAATTTTATCTTCAATGTTGTAACTCTTTTATTCAATTGTATTAATGAGCAGGCTCTTCCTCTAAAGGTATAAATAGAAGATCTCTCTCGGTTGGAAAGACAAGTGAAATATAAGCTTATTCCTTCCANGGGGGATTGTTGGAAAATGATATTGAATGAAAAGTTACACAAACATCTGTTATCAATTTTATCAGTTTCATCCGTTCCAAAAAAAATCAAATCTCTTCAGTTTCAGAATTTTATCTTCAATGTTGTAACTCTTTTATTCAATTGTATTAATGAGCAGGCTCTTCCTCTAAAGGTATAAATAGAAGATCTCTCTCGGTTGGAAAGACAAGTGAAATATAAGCTTATTCCTTCCAACAACAAACTTCTTCTTTCCAGTTTTTAAAGTTCTTCTTTTTTCTGATTTCTTTGAGAGATAGAGTACATCACAGCTAGTTCGTAGGCGGTTAACGTAGTGCAGCGTGAACCGACAACCGATTGTATTCTGGGAATCGAACACCGATCAAAACCTCTTACACTCAGGTGAGACGACAAATTCAATTTAAGGAAACTGTGAATACACGGGCTTCAGTTTGATTTGATTCTCTAATATTTACCCACAAATTCTATGATCCAAAACCTTGATTTTTTTCCAGTGAAAGATAAATTTACCTACAATGACTATTGGCTAACAATACTGATTGTTGAGATTAATTTAATTAGTAAACCCGTATAAATGTAGACAGGACAGATGCAGAGTAACATCATAGCAACACAACAAAGCATCTCAATCAAGCCATTGAATAAATCACCCATTAAACAAGTGGGAAATTGACATAGAGAAAGTAGCAAACTTAATTATATAACACAAAAATAAAAATTTAACACGGGAAAATTGGAAGACAGATACAAGGTTTAAATTCCAGTATAACCATAAAAATGGGAAAAAGAATCATGAGTGGATTGGAAAATTCCCAAACTAGATTACATAACATACAGATAAGCATTAATCAAATTAAAACAATAAATTTAGTATAATGACACTAAAAAATGGGGGAAAAAACTAAAATGCAAGAATCTAGAGAGAGATTTGGATTAATACCAGCGCCTTTAGCAGCAGCTCCTTGAATAAGTGTAAGAGGCACCGTGAGAGCATTAGGAGGGGCAGCTGCAGCTGAAACTCCATACACGGACTCCAACAAGGACATGGATTCTACGAATGACATTTCTGTTCTATTATCGAAAAACTCATCAAATTCAAAGCTTTTAACAACCCATTTGCTTAGGAAAAACCCAACAAAAATTACACCCCAAAATCCAACAAACTTCCCCATCAGTTTCAAGCTCCACAACCAAATCTATGGGAAATAAAATCAAAACAAAGCAACAAAAAGTTGTTTAAAGTAAAAAAAAATAAAAATTATAATTTATTCTCTCGTGAATGCGTGGAAAGAATACTTATAGATACAATTTAGTTGTTTTAAACGGTAAGTAATAATATTTAATCTAATTATCTAATGAGGATAGGACGAACAAAACTTAACAAATATATAGAAAGGAACACAGATTTTGTAAATCTGATTATGCTTGGGAGTAGAGATTTCTTTGAAGGAGGATTTGAGTTATTCTATTTTTCTTATTTGAAGATCTGAGGTGATTTCACCTTTTATGAGGTGAACAGTAGTGTGTTTTGCCGGGCATTTTAAAGAATTTCGTCTGTGCATGCCTTGTATTTTGGGGTTTTGGCGCGGGGTGGGGTGAAGGGGTCGGCCTTCACGTTAATCTCAATTATTATTACAAGTTGAAAAGGTGGATCTTGAGCATTTTTGTCGTGTTTTATGAAATCTCGATTTTAGGTGCATGTAATTTACTAGTTTTTTTTCGACTTCTACGCTTTTAGGTACGTTCAAGCGTAGATCTTAGAGAATATATAAATAAAACGAGTGATAATAAATTATGAATTTTATGAACTATATCGA
>CAIGRH010002310.1:0-15574 GCA_903798295.1 Fraxinus nigra | reverse complement strand
CATTTGTTAAAGTCGGAAATATTTTGATTGCTGGTCTTGTTATGGTTTAAAGCCGTTGGAAAAGGCATCAGATTTAAAAATAAGCTCGACACAACTAGTGACATTATCAAAGTTCATTTCCTAATTTTATCCATTACATATACACTAACATAACCTTAAAAATCATGGGCCAAAACTAGTATTTATAATGAATTACAATTCTCTATACTGTGCTTCGTTATGCTCTTATGCGCCTTCCTCTTTAATTGATCCTTTTAAAGGCATTTCCTTTGGTTCCTTCCCTCTTTCTATTTCCTTAAACGACTGTGCCTTCCTTTCTGATTGTCCACATTCAGACCTGAAAGACATAGTAAGTAATGATTTCTGACATGTTATTAAAATCTAAAGATTCCAGCTTAACCTAAATACTACGATATAATTCACATGAAAATATCCCTTTGAACTTTATGAAAAAACTAGTGTTAAAATATCAAAGCGCCAGTTATAACTACGCTATTACATATTTACGGCGAGAACAAGTGCCTTGCAAGTGGCATAAACTAGTTCTATGTGAAACAATTCAGTGTATGTTGCATATTCTAATTTCTGTGTGAAATCAGTTATATACGGTGTGTGTTTCTAGTTCTATGTGACATTGTAAAATATTTACATCATATTCTTAAATCATATATGTTCTGAACATTCATCTGAATTGGTAATTGACCACTTTGTATGTTGTATCTCCTATTTTCTGAGTGAAAATTTATGGATACATGAAATAATACTTCTGCGAGTAATAGAAGTTAATTTGTTCAGAATTTCTTTTTCTTGTAAAGTAAAAAAGAGCTTCAAGCTTTGCAACACGACATAAACAATTTTTTATATGAAAGAAGACTGATATATTTTTGAAAATATATTAACAAGATATAAGAAACTTAATCTTTGTTGCTCATTACTTTCTTGTGTGAAGGACTTTGGTAAATGAAAAAAAATCAAGTTTGAAATTGATGTCTTCACTGGTGGAGGAGACTTTTCTTTCGCATTTATGAATTAAGTTCCTCTTCTGTAGAGAGCTCTAACTTTTTCTTCTTCCTTCTTTACAGCAGAACATCATAACCTCATTATGGCGACCTCGATAGTATTGAAGAGCGATGAGAAACAAAAGCTTTCTAAATTAAAGAATGGAGATAGCAGGGAAAATCTGATCAGCAAATTGCCCAATGCAATTCTCCAGCACATCCTCTCTTTCCTTCATACCAAAGATATTATACAAACCTCAATACTATGCAAGACATGGAAAAACCTCTTGACCACAATTTCCAACATTGATTTAGGAGATTTAGTTGACAGAACGAAGAATGATTACTTAAAGCGTCGGGCTTCCTTCTTGGATTCTTTGGAAATAATACTTCTCTAGCATGATGATTCAGATATCGAAAGGTTGTGTCTTTCATTTAAAATGCCAATGAATCCTACCCGTGTTCATTCATGGATTTGAGCTGCAATAAAACATGATATTAGAATGCTTGATGTTTCCCTACCTCTAGAACATATATATTCTTTACCTAGTCACCTTTTTACTTGTTAATCCCTCATTGAGTTAAGAATACATATTATGTGCAATTTCAATCCCAGTAGTCTAATTCATTGGCCAAATTTAAAAGAACTACATCCTTTCCTAATAATAGTTTTCAATGAAAGTTCCACACATCAACTTTTATCAAGCTTCTTGTTGCTTTAAAACCTGGTGTTGGTGAATTGTGAATGGGAAAACATTAGGCATCTCAACATCTTGGTTCCCAATTTGAGATGCCTGATTTTTTTAGTAGTGTTCAGATCCTAAGGATCTACTCGAGTGTGAGATATAGTCCGTGCTTCAAATCTTGTTTAGTTGAACTGTACGAGTAACTTCTCAGTTAATCTTCTAATATCTGCATGTTCGCTTGCGATGCATCTGTTGAAGTTTATAATTACGAAAAAGTAGAGGAAGAAGTTACTGGCCATTGCATCAGAATGTTTAGTGGAATCCAGAGCGTTAGATCTTTGACTATATCTGATGACATGCTTGAGGTATCAAAAGCTTCCTAATTGAAATTATTTCTTCTGGTGTATTCCTTTTTGACGTTTTGTGATTAGTCTCATTACTAATTTCAATTGTGTTCTTGTCTGCCAGAGTCTTTATGGTGTGAGAGGTTTCTTTGATGTGCCCGTTTTTCAAAATTTGATCTCTTCGGAAGTAGTTCGTGAAATGTCAAGACGCAAAATAGACATTTTGTTGGACCTGATGCAGAGAACATTGAATCATAGAAACCTTGAAATTTCTGAGGTAGATACTACCAGAAAGCCCTCATCTAGTTTTAAATAATAGTAATCATATATTTTATCTTATATTTTGTATTTGTAGATATGATTACTATTATAAAAAATTTCATTTATTTGCCTTGTGTCTCGTACATTGAATGTTGTTAATCAATATCCTATTCCAACGTTCTTTTCTTGATAATTTCTTTCTTTCTTTCTTTTTTCGTAGAACATACTTTCACATTACTGAAAAAAATAAATATAGGATTTCAAAGAGAGGACCGTGATTTTAGAATTGTATAAATTTCGTGTTAAAAATGGTGAAGTATTTCTTACATTGTGGGTGAAGCATGTTAAATCACATGTTATAATTGCTTTCATTTTTCTTATTTTACTTTATTATTGGCCCTTGATGATACAGATTATTCATTTAATCCGTATTAGTAGAATATACATGGCTTAAAGCTTAATTTGATTATTCTACGCAACCATTAATTATGAGGAAAATCTTAGATTGTGTTACGAATTTGTACCAGAAATTCTGGATCCACTAAGTGCAGATGCCGAAGCCGATCCAACTCTTGCACGAACCATTGTAAACGATGCTGGGATCACAGTTCACAATGCTGATTTAACAACTTGTTACAATGAAAGAGGTATATAATTGAGTCATTCGACTTTATTTATTATTATTTTTAAGCTTAAATGTTTGGTATGGAGTGTATTTCTACCCCTAAACACCTTTGTCGCGGGTGGAAGTTATGAACTACTGAAGAAGGTCTTGACGAGCCAAAGAGCTTGATTCAAGAGAGTTGAAATCACAGGATTCTTATATAATGTATTTGCCCAATTTGAAGCAAAATTGTGTATATCATTTCATTTGATATGTTCTAGTCGATTCTTGGTTGAGACTATAAATTAAAGAGAAATGATTGTGTTATTTTTTGTGTCAGTAAATTACAGATAACAACTCACTTAAAAAGTTATAACTGGTGATTTTAATATGCAATATTAATTATGAACAATTTTCTTCCATTATGCAACATAAGAAACAATGAAGGAAGAAAATTGTTTACAGTAACGACATAACCCACTTATTTAGAAGAAAGAACAACATATTAATAACATATCATAATTAACCTTAATGGAGGGTCTGAAATAGAGCTAACAACTATAATCAGCGCACGCCACACATTGATGATTGGGTCTACAAAGGTTTTGTGCGACTAGTACAATATTTATAGATTTATAATGTTTTAAAAGAATATGAATGCAACTCTTAGAATTGGAAAAACAACTGAAGAAATCAAAGACGGGTTGTTTTTTATGATATCTTAAAAAGTAATCTTGAATATTCAACGTTTCCATAAAAAAAGTTGATTATACGACTATAAAAATAATTTCAATTTCACGATTCAAGTTCACCTATTTGATTTGAGAATCACAATACATTTTACACATATTAATGGTAATCCCTCAAAATTACTTGGTTTAAAAATTTCAGTGCAACTGCGCAAAAAATTAAATAAAAAAAAACTAAATAAAAAAAAATATTGACTATGTAGTTATATTGAATTTGACGAATCAAAAATTAAATTAAACATTAATTTCATCTACACATTCATACCTATTACAAATTATTATATATACATTTCGTAGCATCCACTATTATTCCTCTTTATAAACTTTTATAAATTTACCAAATTGAGGCTAAAGGCATTGATTCAAAGCAAATTGATTCAGTGAGAATTGCATATTTGCAACATATATAACATTATATAACTATATGATGTCCTTTATTTCCAAGGAATTAATACTCATTATTGTTAGACTTGCAACCAATTTATGTCATGGTTCTTGAATCACCTTCATTTCCTCTCCGTCAATTCCAAGGGGAACACTATCATAAGGCCGACCAAGGGTACAATTAAATTCTGGGCACAGTTGTATCTTAGGTACAATCCGCATTCTGATTCCACAAGGTTTAATCGATTCTTAAAACTTATTTTGTTAATTTTCGCAATCTAGATGGTAGGCTTTATCTCTTAGTCTTCAGGTTTGATTTTGTTTCATTCTGAGCTGTCATTGACATTCGATTTGGATAAATAGCATACAAGAATTCATCTTTTATTNTCATTTCCTCTCCGTCAATTCCAAGGGGAACACTATCATAAGGCCGACCAAGGGTACAATTAAATTCTGGGCACAGTTGTATCTTAGGTACAATCCGCATTCTGATTCCACAAGGTTTAATCGATTCTTAAAACTTATTTTGTTAATTTTCGCAATCTAGATGGTAGGCTTTATCTCTTAGTCTTCAGGTTTGATTTTGTTTCATTCTGAGCTGTCATTGACATTCGATTTGGATAAATAGCATACAAGAATTCATCTTTTATTCTTTGAAGGCAGCGGTATTGTCTAGAATCAGAGCATCGGCTGTTTGTGTTATTGCCTCACAGTCAAAAGCTTACTCTTTCCCCATGTATAAAATAACCTCTACATTTTCTTAAGAGGAAAGCGTGAAATATTTTGCTCGATCTGTTTGTTAAGATTACAGTGTAGAGACTGTGCCTTGCTTTTTTTTTTTTCTTGGAAGTTTTTGCATGTGATGGTTTTCCATATCATATTCAAACCTGATATGATCATCTTTTCTGATGGCATTATTATTATTCTTTTATCTGGTAACGAAACCGTTTCACTCTACGGGTAAGCAAAGAAGGTTGGAATAGGAAACTTACATGTATATTAAAGGTGTTCATTGTATGATCACTTGACCAATTCTTTGATGGTAATAATATCTACAAATAGAAAGTCAAATATTAAGACACACTCATCAAGTGTTCTACTTCATCGAATCTCAAAGCAACGTGTTGCTATAGAGTATTGTTAGATCTAATGCTCAGAGATCTAACGCTTCGGATTCCACTAAGCATTCTGATGCATGCTCTGAATTGATTTAAAATGTCAACAGATGCTTCGATCATCAAAATGTAGATAAAAGAAGATTAACTAAAAGGTTACATATATAGTCCAAGCAAGCAAGATTTGCAGCACAAACTTATATCTCACAAGTAAATCCTTGAGCTCAGATATGAAAAATCCGGTATCTCAAATTGGGAAATGAGTCCACAATTCCTTTAAATGTCTGATTTTTTAGCAACATTCAGATCCTGAGAATTTACTCGAGTGTGAGATAGTAGTTGGTGTTTCCAATCTTGTTTACTTGAACTATGTTAGTGACTTCACAGTTAATCTTCTAGTATCTGCATGTTCGCTAGCCAATGCATATGTTGTTGTTTATAATTACGAAGAAGCAGAGGAAGAAGTTAGTAGGCCTAACATCTGATTGCTTAGTGGAATCCGGGGAACATTCGATCTTTGACTATATCTGATGACACTTGAGGTATCAAAAGTTTCCTAAGTTTGAAATTGTTTCTTCTGGTGTATTCCTTTTTTACTTTTCATGATTAGTCTCATTACTAATTTCAATTGTGTTCTTGTCTGCTAGTCTTTCTGGTGTAGGAGGTTTCTCTGATGTGCCTATTTTTCAAAATTTAATCCATTTGAAAGTAGTTCGTGAAATGTCGAGCCACACAATATGAATTTTGTTGGATCTGATGCAGAGAATACCAAATCTTAGATTCCTTGAAATTGCAGAGGTAGACGCTGCCAGAAAGCCCTCATCTAGTTTTAAGTTTGTTCAATGCAGTTTTTCAGATTTATCCCCTCAAATGTGCCAACTAAAAAGTGAGTTGCTTGATTGATCATTCCAGCATAATAGCTCTCTTAGTTATTGTCATTTAGGAATTCACTCGAGACAGAAATCATTCTACAAGAAGACAGGAATTTCGAAATAATTCCTTGGTGTTTGAGATCTCATCTCAAGGCCTTTAGCATATGAGCTATGTATGGGCAAGAAGCTCCAATACTTCTGCTAAAACATTTCTTGAAGCATTCAGCTGTTATACACAGGGTGGTGGTACATTATCCCAACAATGCATCAGACTATATGGGAAAGTGAGGAATTTGAAAACCAGCTACTTATGCTCCCTAGAATCTCAAGAGAATTGTGTCATCGAAAGTCTTGGACCGGCCTCTACAGGTTACATTGCTTTAAGATTCGATGAAGGAGAAGACATTATGTAGCGCATCTTTATCTTCGATTTTTGTATTTGTAGCTATTATTGCTATTCTAGAATTTTTTTACTCATTTGCCTTGTGTTTCGGATATCAAAAGGCTTCATCTTTCATTTGTGAATAATCCTTCCTATGTTAATCATGGATATCCACTACATTAAAGCTCAATGCGTCCCTAGCTTTAGTACGAATATTTATTTTACCTTGTTACCGTTTTACTTGAGAATCACTGATTAAATAATAGAATTGAGCTGCAATTTAAAAGTTCGCAGTTTGATTCATTTGCTGAATCTGAAGACGCTGCATGTTTCCCTGCTTATATTTGTCGACAAAAGTTCCACACAACAGCTTTTCTGAAGCTGCCCATTGCTTCAAGAACTTGTGTTGGTAGATTGTGGACGGTAAAATAGGAAGCATATCAGCATTTCGATTCCCACTTTGAGCTGCCCGTTTTTTCAGCGATGTCCAGATATCATAGTTAACGACGATTTACTTGATTGTGAAATAAGAAGTTTGTGCTGCAAATAATAGGTCTTTCTACGCAGAAGCGTCATTGAGGTAAATTCTTCTCCCACGGGTGAACAAGAAATTCAGCTGTTAACTAAAATTAAACAATACCGTAAGGTGAAACTGCCGCTGCCTAATCCAGTAACTTGAGTGCCCAAGTCTGGTTATTAATTAAGAATTCTAAATATCTTGCATTCGGTTTTACAGGTAGACAATGTCATTTGCATAAATATACATATATATGCTTCACGTATATCCACATTCTCAATAAGGAGACAATTCTATGCAAAAATATAAACCTCATCGTAACCCTTCCTGCAAATATGACAAAAATCGAAGCTAGTTAATGCTCATTCAAGCAAAGGGGGAGAAAAATTAGTACCTTCCAACACACGTGCATGGAGAAGGGAGTAGGGATGGTGGTGGTTGAATTGAACACTTACCCAGCCTTTCCACAATACGTGGGACTGTAATTATATATGAGGTTGTCAAGCACTTTTTGAGCAGATGGTCTGTTCATCGACTTCCTAGCCTCCCTGCAAGAATTGATTTTAAAGGTAAAATACATGTAGTTATTGTATTACATGGATGCATGCTTAAAAATATAGCTACATGTTAAAAATTACAATGCAAAGACAGATACAATCAGTACATGTATATAGGAAAATACTAAGAAATGGGATTGATGAATAAGATTTAATTTGTGGCTCTTGTTCTGACTTATTAAACGAGGTAGAAACTTTTCTGAGACAGTCTTAAGCTATGGATTAAACTAGATTGCTGCTACGCTTCGCACCAGATAGATTGCTGCTATGCTTTGCTCCAGTGATTATATAGATTGCTAAGCTTCCAACATGTCAAATTGACCAGATACATACCCGATAAAGAAGTTTGCAACATGCTGAGTCACTTGAATTGCATCATCCGAGTGGGGAATCATTGATAAGCCCCATTCGAAAGCATTTTTCTGCAAAAGAAACAGGAATTTGTACTTTGAATCAAGAAAGTGCAGTTTTTACAAATACAAATATGCTTTTCGCATGCATATGTGAGTCGTTATCCAATCACTTTCTATTACAGCAAAGCTGCAATTTATGTTCCATATGTTGAGAATCAAGAACCAAATGCTTTAAAAATTTGGTAAACAAGCACAACACCAAACAATAAATACAGCCTTGGACCAAAACACGGAAGAGTAAGAAACTGCAAGCATGCACCAATGCAAGTCTAACAACAGCCTGTATTGAACTGTGTTCCATAATAGCAGAACTCAGATGTCTCACTGATGTTCTTTTAAAATTAAAATCAGGATCCTATCGTGAAAGCAGGGACGTAGACAAAAAAAAAATGCCGGACGTGTTGGAAAATTTCTATCCAATTTTTCTTTATATGATTCTGTATATTTATGGAAGTAGTAACCTAACAAACCAGATGTGATGGAAATTTGCCCAAAAAAATAAAATAATAATAATAATAAAATCATAAAGACACTCATTTTATGCATAAAAACAAGAAATACATTCTGATTTATTTTACTTGTACTCTTACTCATTTTCATTCCATAATTATTACTTATTTTGGCAACTTTTTATATCTGTAGATTTTTAAGCAAAAAAGACTGTATTTTACATAATGTTCACAATTGATTTGAATATTCATTGACAATGAAATTATTCTTCCTACAAGCTCTCACTCAAATTCTGATTTTTATCTCCGCAGTTGTGCATGGATCATTATTATTATTTTATTTTTTTTGGAGAAAAGGCAAAAATGAAAATTGACTACGTCCTTAAAAAAGTGCAATATGACATTTCCCTATGAAATTAGGAGATGAAAACAACATACCTATTGTTCGGGAAAAAGATTGCAACCTTTTCTGTTTCCTATGAGTTACAGAATGTGTAAGAAGACATGATAAGTTTATCTACTGTGAAGAGTAAAATCACAAGTCGCGTGAATACGAAAAGAATAATAAGAAAATAAAGGCTTAGGTTACTCCCCTAAATAAGGTTCACATCTTGAGATTGAAAACCAGGACCCCATGACCTTTTTATTGCTATTTCTTCTTCATATTTTAAGTTAATGCATTGTGTTAATTATATGCATGTCAAGTGGTAAGACTCACTATGTTCCCTCGAAGTAGGGGTGCTTTTTCTTTTACATCAATAATATTCCCTCGTACGATTAAATTTCACTTAAAAAATTGATACTAGCCCCCCTATTGTTGAATCCTGGCTATGTCCCTCGGTGAACGACGCCAGGGTTTGTTTCATACCTAGCAAATAGGTTATGCAACAACGAAGGTTGAAATACACAGCAAGTATGGTGAACTGAACTGAACATAAAGATTTGGCCGCATGGCAACATATAGTACTATCTACATATCAATCTACAGAAAATAAACAATGGATAGTGGAGAAGTATTTTAATTCATATGAATGAAGATAATACCTCCGGGTGCCACTGAACAGCAGTCACTGGATATCTGTGTGCTTTAACTGTAGAGACATACATCTGAAATAAATGATTGGAAGTAATGAAAATGTACTCAAAATTTGCCTATTAGATGACTGTAATGAGAATTTGAAATTAATATACTATAGAAGTGGTTAGCTTTATACCTTGTTATCAGTATCTTCACTGGTTGTCAAGATCTCAAAGAAACTACATAAATTCTCATTTTTTAGAAATTTCTCTGGCGATATTCCATACTGATTCACAAGAAATTCAAAAGTCAGACATATCCTTTGGGCAGGTGCAAAATAACTTGTTGAAAACATCTAATACAAAAGCCCCCCATAGTGATTTCAAAGTTGAAACAAAATATAAAACCGCCCATAAGTAGAATTCAAGTACTACACTTGCAACTAATTAAGTTGCTTCTCATAACTAATTTATTAAAAGCAACAGAATTAACTAGGACTGGAATCATTTAGCAAAATAGCAGTCAATATATTTTCTTCCTATGCAGCATCTGATGGTAATCAAACAGACCACAATTCAATTCACTCCAATAAAGCTAGAAACCATACCTTTCACTTTATTCAACTTGGTCATTGATATGTGGAAACCATATACCCAGCTGATAGTGCTCAAGATTGAATTATTAGAGGATTACAGATTTGGTTCAGCCAGACTACTATCTCTGAGAGGGTACTCGGTAAACTCTTAAAGTTACAAGGCAAAGTTTCTAACATAGAAAATCCTTGGCACTAAAAGAGGTTGAGTAACGTTAAAGCCAGTTGATGGAAACTTATTTTTGTTGATGGCACATAAATAGTCACTTTTTTTTTCCTCCACCCAAGAAAGAATAGGGCAGTTGTCCCCCCAGCCGCACACGTCAAAAGAACACAGAACAACAACGAACTAATCCTAATTCTAAACTTGAGGCAGCTACATGAAGAAGAGGAAAAGTGCCGTGTTTGCTACTTGATAAATCCATAAATGGTTGGTTGGTATTTTCTCTTCACCATTCCGGCATGATCACAAAAGCTATGGTTGACGAGGCCATTCGATTTTTCACAAGTCTCATATGGGTTACACGATTACTATATTTTGAAGCAGCTTAGGTGTGGGCTTTTGGCACATTTCTCTTAAACACACCATCAAGTGGCCAAAGGACTGGTGAAGGGTGCAAGTTTAAAAGCCGTCCAGAGAAGAGTTTTAGTCACTAACACAGTCTAAAATACCAAAATTATACAGTACATCACAACTATTCCTTTTTGTTTTCTTAGGACAAATGAGACAAAAATAGCATTTAAATGAAATTATATCCAAGAGGGCACTGTTGGTCCTGTGGGAACTCATGACAGCAGTCATCAAGAAAAGGACACTACAGATTCAAAACTGAAAATAAGTCAAAATGTTCATCACACATTACCATGAAAAGGAAAACCCACTTACATGATGATTTTGCATTACAAGGCAATCAGTACTCAGCTTCTTTAGCAAGGCTGGAGAAAACCTGCAAAGAAAATAAGAAAGATCTTTGATTCACAACTCCAGCAACCAATAGTGAAAACAAATAATTTGTCAGAGTGGCCAGGACCACAGTAAAATAGATCAGACCAGAAACTAGAATATCTAAAATGGCAGGAAAAGAAGAGAGGCTCGCAATATTAGAACCTCTAAACACACCGGTGAAGAACCCGAAATAGCTGAATTAATCACATTCATGGAAAAACTAAGAAAAAATGGCTAATGTAGTTATAGTTATTCAAACCCAAATGTTACGACAATAATAATAAATAAAAAAAAAAGAAATCCATACTCAAATGAATACCAATAAATATCCAAAGGTCAATAATTAGCAAGAGAAATGATTGTCAGATTAAATCACAAACAAACCCATAGCAAAGGAAGCAAATACGTTAAAAATCAGATAGTATGTTCTACATTTAGAACATGTTTGGAAAGTATTTATAAACGATTTAAATTATAAATATATAAAAATTAGTGGGGATAGTGGGTAGGTAAATGTGGGTCCTCGAAATACATGGATAAAAGTGGGTGGAGTGTTTATAAATAGTTTATAAACATGAGCCAAATATATGCTTATTTTGATATATGACTTCCCTTGGTTTTCAATCTCTTAACGAACATTTATAAAGAAATAGAATAATAATTTTCTGTCCATCCTTGGTTTTCAAATCTCTTAAATTTTTAAAACTAAAACTATACAAAGCACATTCAGGACTCAGGGTTTTACTCCAACAGTGTGTTTGCTGATTGCTGATTGCCAGCATTTTTAGATCCATATTTCGAAAAATTGGCATCCTAGTAGTATTTTGATAGTATTAATCTTTACGTAGCTCGTCTAATTTGCAAAAGGTGAACCATTTATACAAATCAACTGAGTGGACCAGCAGTAAAACATGACCAAAACCCCATAAGATATGTGCCTGGGCCAAGACTAATAGGTCTTAGGGTCTTGGCTTGACACATCAAATTTTCAGCTCAGTTGACAAAGGAGCAGACATGAGATCAAAGATTCATTTTTGTTTCCAAAAATCACTAAGTTCAGTATTTGAATGAATGGGAAACAAAATTAGGGACTAAAATGGTGAACATTGATAGTGATGAGACTAATTAGGAACTATTATATACTTCAGGTACAGCAGATGCAATGCGCCTCAACAAATGATTCAAAGTACAAGAAGTTAAAGGTTTGACAAGCAAAATTAAATTCCATATCATTCAAATGAATTATGGGCAGTAAGTCAGACCACGGTTGAAATGATAGTATAGTTTTATTATCAAATTAACTGTGATAATTAATACCTCTGAAATACAGTTCCATTAATATCTATGTTTCTCATGAATTGCAATGTAGAAGCTTGATCTGCAGCATTAAATTTTTCCAGTACGTTGTTATCCTGTTACCAATAATATAAACAAAGGTGTTATCAACCTATGGAAGCACATTAAATTAATTTTATGGGAAAGGGAAAATAATGTAAGGAAAATATTATAGTTCAACAGACAAAAGGCATCACTAAAAAGTGAACTTCAAGATACTTAAGTGTTATTTGAATCATTGAATGTCATGTATGAAAGCCATAAAGAAGCAATTAGGTGCACTATGGTTGCTTGTGATTGTTATAGAACATGATTTTTTGATCAGCACAAGGATGACAAAATCTTGTTCCACCATATTATGTATTCAAAAAATATCTCGTTATTTTCTAGAAAATCATTTGTTAGTAAAAAATCTACGACTTAGCATAACAATTTGTAGACAACCAACCATTGACATCATTTCAAGACAACCAGCCAAGGGAAACAAGTTTTTGCAATTTTTCTAGAGAAAAACCAACTGAAATCCCCCCCATGACAGTTTCTCTCCCCCCGCAAGTTGGGGGAAATTGGTGAGAGTCCACTATAAAGAATTGTCATTATTCACGCATATCTCCACGCGGCTTACCTGGCTGACAGCCATTGTTAATAATTCAAATCCTAAGCAGATGGCAAGCAAAGGGAAATGATCTCCCGCATCGTTCTTGCTCAAAACATTCTGCATGAAACAGGTTGAAGGCAGTCATACCTACATGCCTATAAATTATATAGGAGAAGGCAATGTCACAAGAGTGCATTATTTCTTGTTTTGTCTGCACACGGTACAGCAAGAATGGCTTGGAGAAAAGGATGTCGATTTCACAATAGAGCATGAGATGGCAATGTACCTTAAAAATTGACTCGACAACCTCGAAGTAGAGACCACTCTTGGCCCATCCTCCAGTGAAGAGCATTCCATTAACCAAATTTAGTTTCTGCAATATAATTTCTAAAATTAACATGAGGAAAAAAAATATAGCATTATATTTAAAGATGGAAAGTTTTACTGGTCAATTACTATTGCATTGCAATTTCATAAATCTAAAATTGTAGCTGCCTGGTGAAATCATCAATATCAAAATAATTAATCGCTCTTTTACTCTGCACAGTGAACACCTTCTAAGACAAAGCTATCCTCATTCCATAAGAATCAACATATTTCGACAGAAGATACATGGACTAAATGCTGAGAAGCACCAAGAGATAAAAGGTAGAAAGACTGAGTAGATATACAAAACCGATATATCTGAAGGGCTTTAGGCGAGCACTAGCACTAGCACAAAACCTCTTAATCAACACAAAAGAAAACCCAAATATCTAATAGTTGTTCCCTTCAGAAAATACCCTAATTCACCTTTCTTCTAATTTTGCATGTCTGCTAGTGGTTTGTTTTATTTACTCACAATCTAGAGACTAATTAGGCGAAAAAATTTATAGGTTTTCGACGGTAATTTGTCTGCCTAATAAAATTTATTTCATTTGAGTTAGTATGACTAAATATATCGATCAAAAGGAAATGGCAGAGAACTGATTTCTCTCTTTTTCTCTATTAGCAAAACAAAATCAAATCTAAAAGTTTTTCAAATAGCATTTGAATGACATATTTTATAATGAACCTAAAGGATACCAATAATCTACATTTTACTTCGTATCATCTTTCTCATTCTGGATTCAAAATCTAACATTAGAAGTCCAAATAGAGCTTAACGGAAGAAAAATTATTCACTGGAAACAGATAAAATGTATTTTTAACTTCTAGTCTAAGTCTAGAAGCAAAGCAAACAATTTAAAAAACAAAAACAAAAGAAATCAGAAAATGGATATGCCAGTAGACCCAAGTTTTGAACTTCTCTTATTTCCTGAGTAGAAGAGCTATTATAATATATATTTTCCCTTACTATCTCAGCAACACAAATACTGTTAAAAACACTATTAGTTAATTCTTATTTCTTCCTATCAGTTTTCTGGTAGATAAGCTACTAAGAGTCTTGTTAACAGATACTAATGAACTACTATTGCACATCAAATGATATTAATCAAGCAGGTTCAAAAAATAGTTCGAGAAGAAGAGGTTTTTTACTTCATATAGAATCTTCCGGGGTTCATTGTAGATAAGAGGAATGACCCTAGCACCAGCTGATTCCACAAATTTCACGTACGAGGCAGCAATATAGGATGCGTTCGTGGCGTTATTCAGGCGGCCCGAGGCACCATCTCCTGGATGGCTGAGAATCCCTATAACCGGACGATAGTTAAGCTGAGGATCCGCTGCCGGGCACCGCTGGATTCTCGGAAACAAGTCTGACTCACTCGGCAAGAGTAGCGGCACATCTGATTGAGCATTAGCAGAAGCAATAAGCTCTCTGGCGAGAGCAATCAAAAGGGCGACCCAGAGAAAGTTCAACATGTCCGACGAAGCTGAAGAAGAGAGGACTGACGGTACGAGATAGGGTCTGGGGGAAGTCGTATCGGAAGAGGAAGAAAGTACGGAGCTAGTGGTGGCGGAAACAGTGGGCGGCGGCGGCGGAGGTGGTGGTGGTGGTGGTTGAGCCATTGACGGATAGGGTGAAAAGAACTGATTTTGACATGGAACGAGTGAGAATGGGGGCAGATTTTCTCAGGGATTTGATTAATATTCAGACTTATTCACAATTAATGTGTTGTTTTTCAGCGTTTTGACAGTTCTGTGCAAGAACGTACGGAACTTTTGGCGTGAATGGGGTGGCAATATCGGTGGTTATAGGGTGAGCCGTGTGGGTGGTTGACCAACTTTTTTCACAAATGAAATGATGAAGAAAAATTGTCCCTCACCATCCTCAATCTTTAATTTCCTTTCACTTTTAACCTTTATTTCTTGACAACGCTGTCCCTACCCTTCTTGTTATCGACGTCCACCGTCGTAATTGACCCAGTTAAGTGATAATGTGTATTTAGGGGTGAACGCGGTTCGATCTAGACAGTTTGTGTTATATTTTCAACTCAAATCATTTCATGTGTTTTGAAATTTTTCAAAACCAAACCCAACCATTTTATTTTTCAATCCAAACTAAACCATTATTTGCGGTTTGGTTTGGTTTTAATCCGCGGTTTACCTATCGACATTATAGTTATATATTTAAAACAAGCTAACATATACATTTAAATAAGAACTAAAAATGTTAAATGTTAAATTACATTCATATTTTTTTAAGATTCGATATATATATAAAAAAAAGTATCAAGTTAGCATCTAACAACAAGCACTCCAAATTTTACAAGTAATAATATTAGAATAAGTACATGAGTACTAACATCTCATTTGATAAAAAATGGATCA
>CAIGRH010002269.1:0-10463 GCA_903798295.1 Fraxinus nigra | reverse complement strand
TAGTAAACAAGTCAGCTAATTGGTTCTCAGTAGAAATATGTTCATGATTAACTATTTGTGTTTCCACAAGCTCCCGAATAAAATGATGCCTAATATCAATAAGTTTAGTTCGAGAGTGTTGAACATGATTTTTAGAAATATTAATAGCGCTAGTGTTATCACAAAACACAATCACCATCTTCAGCCCCCAGTATAGCGGCCAAACTCTTCATCCAGGAAGGCAATATCCAACTCCAGATGCCTTTCTCGCAGATGAGACATAATCTCTTTAGCGCTCCACGAGGTCCAACATTTGGCGAAGTCATCGTACTCCTTCGTTTTGTCAAAGTTGTCCTTATATTCCTGAACCGCCGCCTTACCAGTCGCCTCGGCCTTTAGTTACTTGATCTTTTCTGCTTGGGCCTTAGAAAGCATCCTCAATTCAGCTTTCTGTTTATTGGCCTCCAACAGAGCTTAAGAGGCAATTCTCTGGCGATCATTGGCCAGGTCGACTCTTTTCGTCAGAGTCACCACCTGGGAAACCGACTCATATAGCTCGTTCTTGAGCCGATTTACTTGTATCTCAACTGAGTCCAGTTTCATGGTGGCCATGACACACTTCTTCTCAGCCTCCTCGGCCTCCTTCTTGGCCTCGCCACCTCTGCCTCCTTCTTGGCCTCGCCACCTCTGCCTCTTAGTTAGACGAGGCCTCTACCCTCTTCTCCAAGTCCTCGTTCTTCTTGCGGAGGCCTCGGACCAGATCTTCGGCCGCGACACCCATACTTAACGTCCTTGCCACGTAGGCATTATTAGAGGCCAAAAGGTCTTCGATCTCGTACGAGGCGGTGCGGATTTGCCACTCCTCGGTCCAGTATTTACTGTGGACCTTAGCGGCAAAGGTTGTTTCCGGGGGTAACATCTCCAGCATGGCCTCAGGGAGGTCATCATCCTTGCTCCCCAAAAAATTGGTCACTTTACCCTGAGTTGGGGCATTTGTAGGCCTCTTCTTGGTGGGCCCCTCGACCAAGTACATAGTAATAGGCACTATGGCCTTTGGAATCGCAGAAGGGGTCGTGATGGTCACTCCGGTGGTTGGAGGAGCATGAGCTCTCACAATAAAGGCAGAGGCAGAGGTCCCCGACGAGCCGGCCCTTTTTCTCTTCACGAATGAAGCTCATTTCTCCGTCTCGTCTTCCTCAGCTGGCAACTAAGCTTTGCTGAGAGAGAGTAACCTCTCGGACTACTTATTGTAACCAGTCGAGCTCATTTTGAGCATTTTTGCTTTTGTAACACTTCGGCGTATAGAGACGAAGTCTGGCCTCAGAGGTTTATTCTTGTCTAAATCACCTACGAAAGAAAATATTGTCAAGTATTGAGAGAAGAAAGATGTTCAATGAAGAGCCGAGCTGAGATCTTTACCTTGGCTCGCCATTAAACCGTGCAGAGTGAATGAAGTGTTCTTGCCAATTAGCTCGTTATAGCTCATCTCTGGAAGAGGTGTCTGAGAGATTTGACTAATGATATCCCACTCCTCCTCGGATATCTCACACTACGGAAGGGAGCCTACAAACAACAAAAATATTAAAACCATAAGAAAACTGATCAAGGGAAATCAACTCGTGAAAGAAACTTACTATTAGTGGAGGAGGGGTGGGGATGGTAAGAGGCGCCATGGGGTTATTCTCCATGGTGTCCCACTTCCCGGCTGCCCAAAACTAGGAGCTCCTCCATCCTTTGATCGAGGTGGACAGCCCGACTACGAACGGAGAGTGAGACCCCCATGGAGCCAGTAGTACCAGCCCTTACTTCTCACCCCCAACTACACACTTCGATAAGAAAAGAGAATGGAACACACTAAATGGCATGTCCACCCCAAGGCTGGCCCAACGCCACAGCATCCAATTTCTCACCATCTGGGACCACGCGTTAGGGTTGAGCTGAGTCGAGGCTCGCCTGTAAGATTCGGAGTACTAGCCTAAAAAATGGATGAAAACGAAGCCTAAAGCCATCCCGGAACAAATTTTCAGTTACTGCTACATACCCCGGCCTAGGGTAGTAGGTAAGCTCTCTCGCTAGGGTCGAGCAAAATCAACTCTACACTATCTGGTATCCTAAAAACTCTCATACACTTCTCTATGGCTTCCAAAGTGGCTTTAGAAGGATATTTGCAACCCCCAATTAGATTGAGGTGTCTACAGAGGAGACGGACGCCTCCAAATATTCTCCTTAGACCTAATAGCCATACCTAACTCTTTCGGAGTGACTACCTCTCTCATGGCAGAACCCCCCTCACCTCACCTCTCATCGCTCATCGTCGTACTAGAAGAGTGTTCGGCCACCATTCCAGAAATTTCGAAAGATTTCTCAGAGAAGAAAATGGAAGAGGATGAAAATGTAAATGTTACCCAGTTCTTAGTCACTTGCCGAAATTTTCAAAGATTACTCGTCAGAAAATGCAAGAACAGTGAAGAAAATGTTGAAGGTGAGTTTGAAGATTGCGTAAAGGTAAAAAGATGTAAAATGAAAAGAATGGGCCTTATATAGGCATTCAGGAGTTCACCCCGATCGTTGGATCATCTCAAATTGCATCTAAGTCGTTCAAAGTTAAAGCTCAGGATCACCATTGAAATCAAAGGTCACCAAGATCAACGGTTCTGATGATGTGGTGAACTCTACGCACGGCCTAAATACGTCGTCTTGGAGACAGTGGGCCGTCGCCATCATTACCATTTATGGAAATGGAGGCGTGTCTTGGAAACGAGCAGACGCCTCCCTATAATTGCCTTAGGAAAACGCGAAAGCTTCCAAATCATTGGCACAAAGTCTAAAGCTATCTCTTCAGAGCCCCTCGCTTCACCTCATCCCATTCCCAACATTGCAACAACTCCCCTCAAAGTTGCCAACTCCTATCGCTTCGGTCAGACTAGAACCCAACATTGCAACAACTCCCCTCAGAGTTGCCAACTCCTATCGCTTCGGCTATACTAGAAGCCAACATTGCAACTTCGGCTAGATTAGAACCCGACGTTGCAACAACAACTCTCAGAGTTGCCAACTCTAATCGCTTCGGTCAGATTAGAGCCTAACGTTACAAAAACTCCCCTCAGAGTTGCCAACTTCGATCGCTTCGGCCGATAATAATCCAAATGCTGCAACTCCCAAAAGTTACCATTTCGTATCGCTTCGTCCGTACAAGGTCTTAACGCTGTAACGACCTTTACTATGATCCCAAGCCCCCAATCGCTTTGTCCGTTTCGGGGAGAACATTGTGAATGTTCAGTTCTTCCCTACTTCGACTATCACACGATTGTGCTTCGTAGCACCATTCAACAAGATTACTGACGCATGCTACCTTACCCCTGGCCACAAACACTCATCCCTGTGCGTTTCTCCTCAATGATCAAACTAAAGTTCTTGTACTATATAAATATCCATACATGGACTTACGGGACTATTGTTAAGGGCTACACAGGCCTGCTACCTCATCCATCACGTGTCCGGAAAAGTGATCTCCATCACGCCACGTGGAGGACGAGGTGATTACACATAGGACAAGCCTACACAGACCCGCCATCTCATCCACCACGTGTCAGGAGAAGTGATATTCATCACGCCAAGTGGTGGACGAGGCGACTACGCATAAGATGAACTGGAATGCCTGTTCGAAAGAATAACCGAACTCATCCGCGAATCACAGCGGATGCAAAGGCCCGCACTCCACATTTACAAAACTGCACGGACCTGCCACGCCTCGCATCTCGTCAAATCCCTGACTGATTGATGGGACGTATGGCAGGACTCAAACGGTCAATTCAGCTACCTTTATTAGAGCCTTTGATGCACGCCAACCTACGGATTGACATATTGATACCTAGGATGGGACGACCCCTAAGGATCTGATGCCATGTGTCCTCTTATCTAACGGCTCTCCTCTCCTCACCTTTAGTATAAATACTTTCACCTTGTGCCTGAAAAGAGGATCTTGATTCCACGAAATTGGTAACTTATGCATTCATAATATTACTCCACCCTTAGAAATATATACTTATCATTTACTCTCTTTTTCAACCACCTCCCGACGATTGTTTAATCGTCGATGGCCATATTTCGGTTGACCTGAATTGACTTGACCGTCGGAGTGCTCGCGGCCACTTGCAACCCCATCAAAAAAGGCCACGAGTGACTAACGGCATCCTACCGTGTGTAGAGAAGGAGTTGACGTGAAGACTTATTCTGTTGGCCACGTGTCGGAGCCATTTTCCGAGGTCAACATCAGCGATATAGTGTCACCTTGATGTGGTAGAAATTTTTTGAAACCTAAGGAAGCAATGCTGCAAGGAGGTAGAAAGCTCATGGGTCGTGAAAAATTATGTCAATCCATTATATGGGATGCTACAAGTGAAAATTTGCGACAAAAAATGGAACCCAAATGAACTTCCAACCATCTATCAGAGAAAATGAATAAGGGTCCGTTTGATTGCAAATGTAGAAAATGGGTGGAAAGAAAATGAATTTTAGGGAATTGAATTGCCTAGAAATTATTTTACTGGAAATTGTAATTAATTGTGTTTGATTACTATAATTTTTCACCTGAAAAATGTTGAAAGTTTGGTGTCCGTTTAGCTTTGTTTTTCATGAAAATTGTCTATTAAAATGATAATTTCTTTTACCATTGGGTCTAGAATTTGTTTCACTTGTAAAAAAAAATTTAAAAAAAATTTGAAAAAAATTATCATACCTAATATCATTCGTTTTGCTTTCTTTTGTATGAAAATTGTTAATAAAAGTAATAATTTTTTTTTACTATTGGGTCTAGAATTTCTCAATTGCCAAAAAAATGCTGGAAAATTAAAATCCACCTAAAAGGTGAGAAAATAATTTCAACCAAAATAAGGAATATGTGCAGGTGTGAGAGAAAGTGGGAAAATGGTAAAAAAAATTGTAATCAAACATGGATATCAAACATGGCCTAAATGGATCTTGTAGGATTCCTTGATATACTGTGCACATATCATGTCTCGAAAGAGTTGTGTAGTTTGTAGAGGTGAACTATTCTATGTGGATAAACGAGCAAAGTGTAACACCATATCGCTGGTAAATCACATTCATTATATGAGACGCGATTGAATTGAAATGATTGGGTTGCGAAGAGTAACATAGTTTGTCACTTTCATTTTACGCACTTGTATTTAGGGGCCTTGAAGCTTGTGTAAGCTACTCAGTTGCTCGTTTCATAAAGTTTTGTTCCTTTTCCTGTTATTGTTATGGCATTTTATACAAGTAATGTAGGCAGGCAATCGAAATTATTAATAGAAGCGTTATTCTAAATGTGAGTTCAATCTATTCTACCTGGATATCAATCCAGATTGACCTTTTTAAATTGAATATTAATTTGAACAAATTGGTTTTATTTATGGTCTCTTGAGAAATTTCTGAAACCATTCTTCTATGTGGATTTTTGAACTTCGTCAAAATATATTCCATGCATTGCATCTCGTATAGAAAATTTAATATATTTGGATTCAAAAGACCAAAGACACAGAGTTTCAAAAATTTTAATTTAAAAAATGAGCCAGCTTATAGATGGTTCAACTTAGCTTTTGAGACCCACGAGCCTATTCTTGCCAAGTAAAGTTTTGGGAAAAATTCACAATTAAGGCATTAACTATGAACAATTCAAATATTAGGTTTGAAGTTTAATTAATACAAAATTCAGGTATTTATTTATTAAATAAAAATATTTTTATTAAATAATATAATTAACTCACCCTACCTCCACCACCCTCTACCGTTTCGGGGACTATTCTGACGACTGTTCCGACCACCACTCTTCTCCGGTGATCATTCCGGCGACTGCTCCGATTCCGACAATTATTCAGACGTCACAGTTCAAAAATTTTATAGGTCACAATTAATCGTTGGTCACAAATTTTAAAATTAGTTGGTCACAGATCAAAATTTATAGGTCACACAGTCACAGATTTTCAAATTAATTGGTCACAGATCAAAATTTATAGGTCACACAGTCACAGATTTCCAATTAATTGGTCATAAATTTTTTACGATCACAGATTATATAATTTTTAGGTCACAGATAAAAAAAATGGTTGGTCACAGATTAAATTTTTAGTCACAAAACCAAAATCACGAGATCCGCCTGATCCTCCACCGACACCACGTCGACTGCCACACGCAGCATCACACAAATTCAAAATTTTTTCTTATTTTTTAACTACACATTCTTTATCAAAATACTATTCTTAAATGAATTTTGGACAAAAAAGAATTAGGCTCAAATAGACTCGTGACTCAAACTAAGCTATACGATACATACATTTCACCTTCTCAGGAAACAACCATTCTCATTAGTTCCTTGCCAATGTCCTAGCTCCTAGAATAATACTAATGCATGAGTATTTTCTTGACATATCCAAAGCACGGGTTTTGTCGCCTTCTTACTTGAAGCTTTGCCATTCTTGCCAATAGATTGCTTCCCCTTTCAACTAACGTCGCCTTGGTCATCCCTCAATGACCAGAATCGGCAAGAAGTTGTGCTTTAAACGAGGATGATCAAGTAACAACCATTACGACTTGTAATTGAAGAATAATGACAAATATTGATAACTTTTGTGGAACATATAGAATAGAATTTGAATTTTTTGGGGTTTAGTTGCTACCTAATACAAAATTCAGGTATTTATTTATTAATTAAATATAATAAAATCACAATTATATAATTAATGGTCACAAGTACATAATCATATATCACAACTTATTTATTGATCACATATAAAATAATTAATCGGTCACAAATTAATTCGAGATCACAAATCAAAAATTTTATTAGTCACATATTTTCAAAATTTTTTGGTTACAAGTTATCGAATTTTAAGATCACAGTTTATTCTATTGGTCACAGATAAAAAATGTCACAATTTATCAATCAGTCAAGTATTTTCAAATTTGTTGGTCATAAATTATCGAATTTTAATGTCACAGTTAACCAAATAGTGGGTCACATACGACCACCACTTATACTGCCGCCGCTGCTTACATACCACCAACAAAATCGCTGCCACCAGATTCAATCGACCGCTAACAAAAATCATTATAATCAACTCTATTAGATCTCCAGTCACCAACAACCACCACCCCGTCGTCTCCACCAAATCCAAGTCAGCCCCATAACTGCCGCCACCACCACAACAACACAACCACCAACACCACAACATCACCACCAACAAAATCATCACCACCAGATCCAACAAAAAAATCCCAAACCTGCCACCACCTCCATCCTCGTTGTCACCACCAGATGCACCACCATCCACGTCGCCAACAACAACAAAAACATCACCACACCACAACCACCACAAACTCGTAACCACCTCCAACCCCATCGTCTCCGCTAGCTAAGCCACCACCCACTAACAAAATCATCAAGTCCGCATCCACACAAAACACCATCCAACGATCAAAACCAAAAAAAAAAAATCAAGCAGAGCAATGGGCAGCAACGTTTACAGCGTCACCATCTCCAAACCGTACCACCGTTGCTACCGCACAAACCATGGGCCACAGAAAATCGTTGGAGAAACGCTTCAAACCGGAGACGATCTCAGATCGTCACCCCTACACTTTCGAGTGCCGAGGCTCCGATCTCTTAATTAAGCAACGTGGTGCTGCTTAAGTGGTGGTGACGGTGCGGTTCAAGCGACGGGTGCTCCAATGACGACAGCGACGACGTTTGATAGAGAGGAAGGCATGAGAAGGAGATGAAGAAGAAGGGGAGGGAGAGTGAGAAGAATGANAAAAAATCAAGCAGAGCAATGGGCAGCAACGTTTACAGCGTCACCATCTCCAAACCGTACCACCGTTGCTACCGCACAAACCATGGGCCACAGAAAATCGTTGGAGAAACGCTTCAAACCGGAGACGATCTCAGATCGTCACCCCTACACTTTCGAGTGCCGAGGCTCCGATCTCTTAATTAAGCAACGTGGTGCTGCTTAAGTGGTGGTGACGGTGCGGTTCAAGCGACGGGTGCTCCAATGACGACAGCGACGACGTTTGATAGAGAGGAAGGCATGAGAAGGAGATGAAGAAGAAGGGGAGGGAGAGTGAGAAGAATGAAATAAAATTAGGGTTTGTAATTGAATTAGGTGAAAACATTTAATATATAATTATTATATAATACATGATTTTTGATTAAATAAAGTTTAGATCTGATTTTTGAATTTGTAAACTTAAATGACTAGTTTTATGTAATTTCCTAAAGTTTTTAACACTTGTCAAGCTCAAGTGTCCATGGATTGAACTGGCTTGATTAGGTCCATTGTCACCCTACACCAAATCATTCGTCTTCTTTTAGCGTAAAATATTCCTTCGCTTGAATGGACCGGCAATTTTAAACACTTAAATGTAAATTAAAAAGATTAATGTCAATATCAAATAAATCAAAAGTCACGTTACTTGACCGTCTCAAATGTTCTTCAATTTGACTCTTCACGTAGAGCTACTCGTCAAATTCAGACTAGTTTAGTGATCCCATTTGCATTCTCCACGCGATCAGAAATTTAACAACTTTGTTACTCAGTTTTCTTGTTGAGCAGTGCTATTCAATATTAGTAGAGAGATCATTGAGAGCTAGTGGCCCCTGAATTGTTATCTAATATATTAAAATGTATCACAACTTCATTCGACAATGAATAAGAGAGCCTACTCCCAACTAAACTGGTCTACCAATAATGAATATTCTTTCTTGTTTGTCCCATTTTAAGTCAGTTTGTCTACTTATGCTTATGTGACGGTTAAACATAATGTGATATAGAGTTGATGTATGGCGAGTAATAAATGTCGTTAATGGGAGCTTAGTGTCACTTATACTAGTTTACAAATGATGAATAACATTTTTTTTCTTGTTTGTTACATATTAAGTCGGTTTGTCTAGTTATGTGACTATTAAACCTAATGATTGCAGGGTTAACACTTAGCATGATTATAAAAAATAATGTTATATAGCATCATTGGTGCTACAATGCCCTATGTGACATATAGATGACATTAAATGACAAATCTAATTAACTTGATGTTATGAAACTCGTTTAATTGTACCTACCAAATACTGTTGTATTATTGTTCAAAATTAAGGAAAATGTCGAGTTTGGAATGGATGGATCATAGGACACAAACTGTGAACCATGCGACCGCATGGTTCATTGATCATGCGGTCGCATGGTCCTATACCGGGACTTAATGTCCCGATTTGGATTACTCTATGCGGTCGCATGAGTTTAGCCTATTCGGCCGCATGGACAAAATTTTTTGTCCATTTTTTTACCCTTTTTAGTTGTTGTGATTTTGAATTTGGTGTCTTTTGAAGATATTTTGGCACCATTTCGTATATATTACAAACTATATAAATCGAGCCGAGCGGTTCGTCGGCTCAATCGCTCTGCCCTTAAAAAATCGAGTCATGAGCCGCTCGAACTCCTAAAAAAGACGAGTCCGAGCACGAGCCGAGTGGGCCGGCTCGTTGTGTTGGCGAGCAGCTCGTCGAACGGTCTACGAGCCGTCTCGGCTCGTGGTTTGCAAAAAAATAAATAAATAAATAAATTCAGTGACCAGAACGGTCACTGAATATAATATTTATTCAGTGACCGTTTAGGTCTTATTTTTAATATTTTTTTTTTTCAATTTCATTTTTCCCCTATAAATACACATACATTCATCCATTTTTTTCCACCAAACTTACTATCATTTTCTTATTTCTTTACTATACTCTCTACATTTCATTATCAATATCATTCTATTTTTTATTTTTTATCGATTTTCTACACTAGTAGTCTACTACATAATCTACATTTACTTCTCAATTCTTTTTCAACATTCAATTTCAATTATTCTTTTCTCAATTATACTTCTATATTTTACATTATAATTTTGATTTTACAATCTATCTTCTAGACTACTACATAGTCTACATTCATTTCTCAATTCTACTTCTACACTCAATTTCAATTATTCAATATCAATTATCCCATTACAAATTTTCAATTCACAAATGGATTTACGCTCATTTGTTTAAAACTTGTTCGGTGTCGGAGGCAAATAACATGTTACGCCCCCCATGGACATTTTGGGAATGAATTTGTCGGTCTAAATGAATTATTCATTCAGAAAATATTCAGAATTTCAATGCTCATGAAAGTAGTCATCCAACTTATTTGGATGACGTTGATGTTGGTGCTAGTCATCCAATTGATTTGGAACAGGATGATGAACATATATTAAATATTTCAGATGCAAGAGAAAATAGAAAGAGGAAAAAGCAGACAAAATGTTAGGACCGTTTTAAATTGGTTCAAATTGGTCGTGTGGTCGATGAATTTCCAGAAACCAAAGCAGTATGTAAATACTGTCAACAACGATTGACATTGCAAAAAGGCATTGAAACCACTCACCTCAACCGTCACTACAAAACA
>CAIGRH010002260.1:0-11327 GCA_903798295.1 Fraxinus nigra | reverse complement strand
TGGTGCATGTGGGATGGGTTAATTATATTATATTAGAATTATATAATTAATAATAAATTGATTTAATTATTTATTAATTCATAAATAAATAAATTAATTAAAACTGATTTTTGAGTTTTCAAACAATAAACCTGATTTTTGATTTGGTGTAAAGTAAACACCTTATTTATGAATTTTTCCCCACATACTATCCCAATAAGCTAATGTGGTTGGTTGGGCTCGACTTGCACCTCTGGGTTTGTCCATTTCTTAGTGTAGCATGCCTGTGTTTAGTATTTAATAAGCCTTCCATTTCTTTGCGACTTCGGCTGAAGCTGCAGCTGAAAAGGCTGTCCTCCGACTGTGAAATTAACAGAATCACCACTGGTCGCGCTTCTTCTCCACTACCTTTTTTTTAAATCCTTCTTTTCTTTACTCCAATTCACCTCGACCAATGTCACCCCAAAATGAATCCAAGAGGTTAGAAACAAGCAGGGAGCTAGCGCGATATTATTGCACATCAACTAAGCCGCAACTCATAGGCAAAACAACTACTTAACGGATGTCGATCGACTGAAGAGTGATATATTTGGAACGAAATATGAACTTAGTGATAAAATTGGACAAACTTAAGTGACCATCTTGAAAGCTCACCATAAGTTTAGTGACAAAATAGCAGTCTTTAAGTCTCTTGCATATACTTTTAGCTGTAACAGAAGGAAAATTACTATTTTACAGGAATTAGTGTCATTAACTGTAACGGACAACTAACGACGTTAATTCGTCCAGAATCCTCTCAACTTGTCTCCATACAAGGTTTCTAAAGAATAAAGTGAAAACTTTAAAACAGAAGCAAAGACTCAAAACTCGGGGACCCGTATAAAAGAGCTACAAAAGACAAATGTCGGGACCTAACCCGAGTCAAAACCATGAAATGGCTGATGACATGCATTTCAAATCCAATCTGAGGAGTGCATGCACTTCTTGAGGAACTATAGACACTTGTAATTCAAATTGCTTCACTTAATCGATCTTCACTGATGAGTAGATGAGCCTCGTGAACCAGAAACATGCAAAAAAACCGATAGTACCAGTCACAACGAAGAAAGCATATGAAGCAATAAGCATGTATCCGAAGTACAAAATGCCAGACACCGGTTTTGTGATATTGAGCTTAGTGAAGAAGTAAAAAGCTGCATAAAGGAAGAGGTAGAGAGCCGATGACCCTGCGGTCAGGTATGACCTCCACCACCAGAGGTAGTCCTCACTGCACAGTTGGAAATAGCAAAGCACGATTGAGATCTCAGCACAGGTGACAATTAGGATGATGAACACGATGGAGAGGAAACCAAAAATGTAATAGAACTGTTGCAACCAGATTGATGTGAGGATGAAAAACAACTCGATAAATACTGCACCAAATGGAAGTATGCCTCCGATTAAGATAGAGAAGATGGGATTCATGTACCAGGCCTGCTCGGGAATTTGCCTTGGAATCTTATTGGTTTTCACTGGATCCTCTATAGCTGGCTTCTTAAACCCAACATAACTACCTACGAAAACGAGAGGAACTGAAATGCAAAACCACAAGAACACTAATGCAAACATGGTCCCAAATGGTACAGCCCCTGAGGATTTCTCACCCCAAATTAGACAATTCAACACAAAGAATATGGTAAAAATGATTCCCGGGAACATGAAAGCTGTTTGAAGAGTAATTTTCTTCCATTCTGTTCCTTTGAACATCTTGTATAAACGAGACGAGGCATATCCAGCAAAAAGGCCCATGAATACCCAGAGAAGAAGCATAGCTGTCATCAATCCTCCTCTGTTTGATGGGGATAGGAATCCTAGTGAAGCAAAGATCATGGTAACTACTATCATCCCAAAGAACTGAACACCAGTTCCAACATAAACACAAAGCAAATCTGAGTTCGCTGGAGGTCTGAAAGCATCCCCGTGCACCAATTTCCATCCAGTTTCTTCTTGAGCTTCTTCCTGAGTCTCTAACTGGTTGTACTTGGAGATGTCACGGTAAAGGGTCCGCAACATAATCATGGCTACCATTCCCGAGAGAAAAAGGACTATCATCAAAGAGTTGACAATTGAGAACCAATGGATTTGATCATCAGCCATATAAAGATAAGTATCCCATCTAGATGCCCATTTAATTTCGCTTTCCTGCAAATGTGAAGCAAGAAGCAAGGCATGCCGATATAACACCATCAATATTACAACCGAATGCATAATTATTTTATGCACACAGAGACACGAATCATTACCTTGTACTCGACATCATATGTGAAGATGATTTCCTTCTTATCTTCAACCTCCTGAGGGGAGTCGGAGCTGGTTACAGTGAGTTTTGCATGGGGGTCGCAGGTCATTAAACGTGTTTTATCTTTCCATTTACCCTCGTATTCATGCCTAACGCTGGATGAGCAATGAGAATATAACATCAATTAACAGGAAAGAACTATCTGAAGCACAAAATTAAGCAATCAGAATCATTACCTGAATGGTTTGACTTCAAATCCCACAATTCTTGCAGCATCGGTCTGCTCATCCTTATGAAACTTCACGGTAAACGTCAAGTGGTTGTTGATAAAATACTTCTGCTCCTTTTTCTATAAATAAAGAATTCAGGGAGGACAAGAGAAATCAAGACTGAACTTCTCATTAAAAAGGTAATACTAAAAATTTACAACTTCAAAAACAAAGTAATTTGATACTTACTCCAGCATACTGGCCTATTAGACCAATATGGAAACCATGTTGATACACCACTGAATCCATGTCGCCTCTTTTATAAGGCTCAACTAGCGGAAGATTATCTAAAATCCTGTTAAAAGAACATCAAAACTCAAAGTAAGTCATGTAATGCAAGAATATTAGAATGTATAAGATTCCTCAATAAGATGGCTCACATGTTCACCCGGTATTCATCATCTATCCTCTCTTTGAATTCCTTTGCATCTTTGGCGTTAAGTGTAATACGGCACACGACATTACACATTTGTGGCTCTCGCATTTTAAACTGCAATAACAAACTTAGTTGAGAAGTTTAATTTTGTATTATGTAAAAGGTGTATTACATACTGTCTTAAATGAATAGTGGGCACATTGAGTTTCCTGTCCAAAGTAATAAAAGAAATGAAGTAAAGCAACACTGACCACATAGGGAGAGTTTTCAATACGATCGCCCCGAAGAACTTCCCCAAGATTCTCCGCATTGTCCACAATTTTATCTGGTTTACAGTAAGGAAGGGAATAGTAGGAGTATGGAAGTTGGGTTTTAACAGAGGCCAGTTTGTTCACTTTGACCTTCAGAAGATCACCCTGCATCAAAGAAACTCCAAAACTGGCAATCATGTCATAACAAACCCAAACAAAGCAGCGTGCAAATATGTATACATTTACTGCATGTCTTTATCATTGCTAAAAAAAGAGATGCTGAAAGTAATGATTGGTGAATATCAGCCATTTGACATACTTATACTCACAAGATGACACTTCTCATATTTTCCATCATTGAATATCAAACTTCCAATTTTAAGAACCCTATTCTTCTCTTATTTTGAGAAACACAGGAAATCAATTACAATTACACTAAGGCCAAATCAAGAATATATGAAAGTGAAAGGTTAAAAATCCATTCATATAACAATATGTACTATCTCCGTCCAACTGAGAGTTCAGAACATAATTTAATCATTCGGCTGCTTGTACAATAATGAGCATGTTTTAATTTACTTCTAGTAACAAAAAGAAACTGTCCGTTATTTACATTAACAAATTGCACTTCCATAAATTTGTGGTTAAATACTTCCGATTGAATTCATCAGAGGTACGAGCGATACTAGAAATCTGGCTGCCTAGAATTAGAATAGGACTCTTTTTTTTTTTAAATCAAGAAGATCCTTTAGTAATTCTGATTCTATAAGTGTCATCATTTATTCAACATTATTCTTTAATTTTCCACTTAACTCGGCACTTGTATTCATTTTTCAAAGTAATAGGAAAAACAACTCAGAAAAGAAGTGTCGAGTCTAAAATAATGAAATTCACCACAAATACAAAAAAGGGGGGGGCAGACAGCGAGAATAAGAATCTGCAAAATAGACCTTAAAACCGACTTTCAAGATTGCAGGAATTTAGACTACTAGTTTTGCAGTCCCACCGATAAATCATGTTGCAATGTGGCTTTGACTTGCGCACTGAATGGGAATTAAAGCTTTCCCTTCTGTGCACCAATAAAAAGGATCACCCTCTGTTATTTTGATCCGAATTTGAGTGGGAAACATAGAGAGCTATTTTTTGCTGGAGTTGAACTTTCCTTAGAGATTCTTCTCGTCTCTGTCCATGGGCTTAAGTCAAGTGTCATACCATGTAAATGATTGGTGTTCTGTTCTGTCTATCTTCTATATTTTATCAACACCAAATTTTGAGGATCGTACACGACATATAAGGAATATTCTACTCATATGATCCAAGCATGGGTCATCAATATTTATATCTACAAATTACAACCAATCCAGACTAAAAATGGTCAAAATATCAAGGTAGTAGTAATTTGGCACCATGTGTCCCATGTGATACATAGCAGGCGCAATGCAATTTCGTTTCATTTTCTTGAGTTATGGCAACGTCATTTTCACCACAGTTAGAATCAAACAAAAAATTCTACCTTGAATTAACACATATCAAATCAATCCACGAGCATCAATGTAGAAACGTTATAAAAATACAGTAGCCATAGTAGTTAAAAAATCATCAATGCATCATTTCTTACGCAAAAAGCATTGTAAACACCTAACTGAGTACCCTAATTAAATTCAAAAAGACGTGTAAAAATAATTTAATTGGTTAAAAATAATATTTAGATTTTAATGTATTGAAGAATGTTTGCAATACTGCATACCTCACTGAAAATTTGTCAAAATAAGTAAAGTGAAAAAAGAAATTACAGATCTGAGAGAAATATGTCCTTAACAACAAAATCACACTAAATTAAAGGACAGACACATGATAAAATTCACAAATATTCATAAAATTCATCATTTCTAATAATAATCTATAAAATCCATTCGAAAAATCACAAGTTTAACACATGCACAGCTCACCCAAACACATATAACTGAAACAATTATAAAATTATAAAAATAAGATCTACAATTATACTAGTCAATCTTCAACCGCTGACGCATTTATAGATTTATATAGGCGTTTAAAGAAGTTACCTTGAGAAAATCTTGAGGAGCAACGCCTGGAAGGTAGAAGCAGTGAGCGGTAGCGATGAAGAGGAAGATCGCAAAACAAAAACACAGCTGAATCGCGCGAAACCTTCTCTCCATTTTCTATCTCTAAAATTCACCACAGATCAACACTCACAAATTCAAGATCTGCAGATGTTTATCCGTTTCTGTTCCTCTATATTATATGTAAACGTATTTGTATATGCGTCACTGTGTGAGGATTGAAAAGCATGGAAGGAGGAGGAAGCAAAGCGAGTACGAGTATCCCAGATGGAGTCTGAGAGGTGAAGGTATTATTAATTTGTCCTCAAGTGCTTCAAGTTTGGAGAAAATTGCACATTAGTCACCCACTTATCGTTTGAGTAACAAGTTGGCTTTAGTCGATGCTCTTCAAGAAGAATAGACTGTTATCCGTTGAGCGATGACTTTTTCAATCAGAAGAATCAGTCAATGCTCTCAAAAAATATCAATTGACTTTTATACAACCCTTCAATTTGAATCAACAAAAGCAAATTCTAAACATCTACGATGTTGATGTGAATGTGAATGAGTGATATTACTCATCTACTGGCCAATAATTAACGACGACTTGAATCTCTATTTATGGTCTTTTTATACGAGGTATGGAAGATTTTTATTTTTTATTTTTACATTAAAGAAATAAATTGAATATTTTATTAATGTGGCGCAATTAGAAAACTATCCCAACGACATACATGAAAATATGATTAGCTTCAAATTTCTAGACACTATTCCAAGTTGAAAAGAAAAATATGAACTTATGAAGTCAGGCATGCACATACACAATTTAATAGACATTTGGATAGTTTGTGTCGTCAAAGACCTATTGTGCAATTATAGTGAAAGGTTGAAGATTAATTTGCTTCTTTCTAAAGATTAAAGAACAATGTGCTAATGATGCAATAGATTGAGGACCAATAGTGCCATTATGTAAATTATATTTTATTAATTAATGGGTCATGGCCGTTAGCAATGTTTGGTATAGATCGAATGAACTGTGAGGATTATATAATCAAATTAAAGAGGCTATTTGAAATAAATCGAAAAATAAATAAATAATTTTCCACATCTCTCAGCGTCGCCTATAACGGAGCTCTCTCAGAGGGAAAAGTCGCATCCAACCATCACCAGGCATTCAGAGTACAGAGAAAACAAAGAACAATTTGATTGCCAACCCGGCTAGGTTAGTGTGATTCTGTCACTATCTTTCTATAAATAATGCTAATTTTTGCGTCAGTTTACAACAAATAAACTAACCCTATTTGCCATGCCTCGTATAAACGCCATGAATTATCTCCAGTTCCGCAGACTCTCTACGTTTCTTGATTTAACAAACAAAACCCAGACCACAAATTCTTTAGAACTTCCGGTACTGAGTAATTTCAAGAAAAGTACAATTCCATTACCTCACAGAACAATCCCTGAACCCAAAGGCCAAGACCTTGATTATGTAAACATAGTTCACAGTCATGTAATCCACTCTGATTGGGATAAGCTTGAAAAATTAGCCTCTGGTTTGACCTCATTTAGAATTAAACACATTATGCTAAAAACCCGAAAAGATTATGTGCTTTCACTCGAATTTTTCAAGTGGGTTGAGCTTCAAAATCCTAAATTGAAGACCCTTGATTTACAATCCATGATCCTTCACATACTTACTAAGAATTACAAGTTTAAGTCAGCTGAGTCGATTTTAAGGAAAATTCTTGAAATGGGCTCTTTTGAGTTGGATTATCCGCGGAAGGTTTTTGATGCTTTGTTGTATACTTATAAAATGTGCGACTCTTCCCCGCGCATTTTTGATGCATTATTCAAGACCTATGCTCATTTGAAGAAGTTCAGGAATGCCACTGATGCTTTTTGTTGGATGAAGGAATATGGATTTTTCCCTACGGTTGAGTCATGTAATGCATATTTGAGTGCGTTGAATGGTTTGAATCGTGCAGATATTGCCTTGGCATTTTATAAGGAGATGCAGCGGTGTAGGATATCGCCAAATGTTTATACGCTTAATTTGGTTATTGGAGCTTTTAGTAAGGTGGGGAAGTTGGATAAGGCTGTTGAGTTGTTTAGGGACATGGAGAGAATGGGATTAACCCCAAATGTCGCATCATATAATACTCTGATAGCTGGATATTGTAGTAGAGGACTGTTAAGTAGTGGGATGAAGCTTAAGAATGTAATGGAGAAGAATGAAGTTTGCCCAAGTGATGTTACTTATAACGTGCTTATTAATGCATTCTGCAAAGAGGGAAAATTACACGAGGCAAACAAGCTACTTCTTGAGATGAAAAGCATGAATGTTGCTCCTACTACTATAACTTATAACACATTGATTCGTGGTCATGGTGAAGCAGGTAATAGTGAGATGGGCGGCCGGCTTTTTGACGAGATGGCAATGAATGGAATCAAGGCTGATATCCTGACTTATAATGCAATGATTATGGGATTATGCAATGAGGGGAAGACTAAAAAAGCTGCATATATGATCAAAGAACTTGATAAGGAAAAGTTAGTTCCTAACTCCTCTACTTTTGCCGCTCTTATTAATGGGCATTGTGTGAGGAATAATGCTCAGCGTGCGTTTCAACTCTGTAAAAGCATGATGCGGAGCGGTTGTCATCCCAATGAACCAACTTTCAAGATACTAATACATGCTTTCATTAGGAATGGGGATTACGATGGAGCAGTTATAGTCTTGAAAGAAATGCTAGCAAGATCTATAGCCCCTGATTCAGGTATGTTATCTGATATTTGCAATGGACTTCGCCAATGTGGTAAAGAGGGATTGGCCATGGACTTGTGCAAAGAGATAGAATTGAGACGCCTTATGCCAGAAGGTGTTGGGATATACAGCCTCAGCTATAGACCAAATATCAGTAACACGTAACATGTAAAGAACTTTTTTTTTTAATGTCTTGGGCTAATGCATTTTCTATGACATTTCAACATTATAAATATTGTTGGCCAGCATATTCAAGTTATATATCTTAATCATTAAGGCAAATACCAAATAAAATCTTTCTATATCTTTATCATAGCTAAGATAGAAATCTTAGCCGTAAATGTTATTCATTTTGTTAAGAGAACATCCTAAAGCAACTGGATGTATATATCTCAAGTACCACATAGCATTTCACTGTTTCAAATAATGTTCCACAGCATGGCAGACAAAGTAACTGTATCTTTTTTGTCTCGAAGCTCGATCACTTGTTATATTACTGTTTGTGATTTAGGGTAAGAAACCCATTGGTAAATGTAGTTTGCATTGCATGAAATTTTATGTTGGCCACCGAACTACATTTCATTCCAAAATGGTTACTTTTTAAAATATTTCACTTTCACTTTGTTAGTCTCCATCATATAATTAACAAAGTCATCTCTGCGGCAAGACAAAAATGCAACGTGCCATGTTTTTTCTGTTAACTTTTCTTTTAAGAGCAAACTGTAAATATCTTGTTGATGACATTTTTCTCCAGTACAGTATTTAATTGGTTAAGCCCAAATAGTGGTGTATCCTGTTGTACATAATACTGATGGAGAGAAAGGACAAACAGCGTGATTTAGCAGCATCTTACTGGACATTTATTACTTGGGTCTTTCGTGGAACACTCTTTTCAACATCTCAGCAATATTTTCCATCCCAAAGCATCCTCTGTTTTCCCTCTAGCTCACTTCACTACCACTAATCCGCAATAATTACACCACCAGTTGGGCATAAAAGAATTGTCTGTAGCTTGATATTTCAGTGAATATAACCGATAAAAGAATGTGTTCGAAACACACTTCCATCACGATTATTGCTTTTCTGGTAGATGAATCAAGGTACGTACTGGATCTTTTAAACAATTATTGCGAGTGTGTTTTACTGTTCTTTCTAGTATGGTCAGCTTGCTATTTGATTCACCGAGACTCTAAAAACTCGGGTTTACATCTGCATAATTGATACTTTCTCTGCAAAATATTGCTCAGGCTTCAAATTATTGCGAGTGTGTTCTACTGTTCTGTTTAGTTTGGTCAGCTTGCTATTTGATTCACCGAGATTCTAAAACTCTTGTTTACATCAGCATAATTGACACTTTCTCTGCAAAATATTGCTCAGGCTTCATAATGCAAAAGGAATGTGCTGGTTTTATTCTCATGGAAGCAATGTTATGCAGGATGGTCCTTGTTACATGGACAAATAGAAGTGGATCATTTGCAGTTATCTCGTAGTATAACATTCATCTTGTTTGCTGCAAGAAATTGTGTTTTGCATGGTGGATTGGACCGCGTTGGACAAGAGAAATAAGGTGAAAAATCTTGATGGCTGTACTGTTTAGTCCAATCCCTTACTGCGTACCAAATATGTCTTCACCTTGGTCTTCATAAGAATTAATTTGATGTCTTTATCTCCTCTTCCCTATTCACGAATTTATGGGTGTAGGCTAACTATAGTCTATATATGAGAGTAAGGAGCTCCGATATCCCATATGTGAAAGTACTTTTGTCATATATTTGTGAATCATGTTACATAAGATGTGCTATATGAAGCTCTTTGTGCAAAAACCAAGATTTTTTTATCACTTCTGTGGCTGCATTTGATGATTATCTAGACGATCTCGTAAATTTTACTAAAATGGTACATCGGTGTTTATATTGATTGTGCCGGTTGATCGAGGGATTATGTTGTCACAAGGTATCTAACTGATGTGAGCTTACTTGCACGTACTTTATGGATAACATTTTTGTAAATACGATAATTGTGATACGATTAATTTTATGTTGCTTATTACCACATGAAATTCGGAAATTAGAAATTTTGAAGAAACGTGAAGACGCTTAAATGGGCCGACAAAATAGGCGGAATCCAGTGGACATTAGCTTTAAGACTAACAGGCCAAGCCCACTTCTGCACATTTTGCTCTTACGAATTTTAGCCCTCAAGTCCGGTCTAAGGTGGGACGGACCTAAGGGTCAATATTTTCCTTTTAAAGGTGTTCAAAATTTGTAAAATACATAGCCCTATTTGGTACAAATCAAAATACAAGTTAAGTCAATAATTAATGTCAACCATATATTTTGTGGATCCCACAACTTTTCAACCACAACTTTTATCAAAATATACTAAAAGTATAAGTATAATTTGAAATGTGAAATTTGGTTCAAATAAACAATTTACAAGTACATGCATCACTATAGCCCAATCCTATAAAGAAAGTGTCATAGCTCACTGGTCTAACTCCATGACATCGAAAATGTATCAGGGTTCGAGCAATCACCGAAACGAGACCTTAAAACTTCTTTGTTCAAGTGCGAGTAGTGAAACATTTTGTCAATTGGGGAATGTTTGAATATATATTCTAAATAAGTTCCCTACTTAAGAAAGAGAGAAGGATAAACTTTCGTTTTTCTGAACAAAACGAATAATCTAATGAATCCAACTCATCCTTGAATGCTAACTCACCTGATGCATTAACGTGGTAGTTTTTTTTTTTTTTTATTGTCTACCACATACATTCTTTTAAAATAACGTGGCTCGAACAAACCCTAATAATGTAGTTTACTATGTTATCAAAATTGTTAATCTTCAAATGGAAGGAAGGAGATGGATAAAAATATAGTGATCATTGAATATTTTCAACCGACAATATAATTTTTACTGTAATTATATTTTTACACGGGGAGGAAATAGGGTTAGGGTGACTAAGACTAGTCATCTGCATTAAGAAGTAGGTGGGGTCCTTTGAAACTACATATGCTCTAGGCCTCACCTGATAACCTGACTACTATTAATTTTCTGTCACATTCATGCTTCAAAAAGTGCTACTTTCCCCCCCCCAAAAATATATATATAAAAAAATAACCCCTCCATCCCAATTATATAGGTTGAGTTTCTTTTTTTTTTCTTTGTCCCGAACATATAGAACTTGTTTGGGAGGAATTTTTTGAAGGAAGAATTGATTTTGAATAGTGATATGATGGGAAATGTGTGGTTGAAAAAGAAGAAAAAATTATTGATGTGATGGAAAATATTATTTTATTGAAGAATGTGTGGTTGAAAATGAGAATTGATTTACTGTAGAATTTGGA
>CAIGRH010002245.1:0-12034 GCA_903798295.1 Fraxinus nigra | reverse complement strand
AAAAATCTTTGATCAAAGTTAATCCTTGAAAATCATTTTATACATCAAAGATTTATACACCAAACACTTGAGCTTTATTCATTGCTATCCATTAAAGTGTTTGTTTACTTCTCTTCTTATATTTAACCTTGTATTCATCATTTACTGAGAAGAGAAGATTTCACTTGTAAACTCAATTTAAATTTTGGGTCGTGTTAAGGTCCCAGAAAGCTCAACTTTGTAAAAGTATCAACGGTCCTTAGTTATAAGTCACCGAAAGCGTTGTAAAGGGTTGGATGATACCATAAGTCAATCAATATAGTGAAAAATGCATTGCTCGTGTTGGAGAGCTTAGTAACGGGGGGGCGTAGACCATTGTATTGGATCGACCTCTACAACTATATCATTTGCACTATTTATCCCTTTTACTTAATGCTTTTACTTTGTGTAAATTACGTTGTTTCACTTATTTGCTTATTTTTGTTTAGTTGTCTTCATTTATTTGCTTATTTATTATATTAAAACTTTTGTTATTAACGAAAAAGTTTTAATAACCAATTCACCCCCCTCTTGGTTAGTCAATCTTGGGCTTTCAATGGTTCCAATTGATGTTGGTCGATATTTTATGCCCTCGTAGTTGTCACAACTCAATTAGCTAATCTACATAAAGAAGTGATTGAGAACCTCGGCCTCATTTGCCTTCCGGTTTGAGAGAGTTAATTTTTTCTTTGGGAGAAAATATGAAGTGAGTAAAGACATGCTTAATATGGAAATATGTAAAAAGTAAAATTATCATTATATTGTGTTGAGATTTTTATATATAGATATCTTGTCAAGATAGACTTGGAAAAGAGCAAATATGATCGTGGTATATATGTCCTAGGGTTTTTGAAAATTATGGCCGAAATCACGAGTAGAGAAGGAAAACCATTATGACGAATTTTTTATAAGGCATAAGATTACAATTCTCTTAATCACTCATTGAAAGATGCTGAGAGGTCCAATTATGAGATGATTGTTTATTCATTACGTCCCATCGATTATGGTATTAACCTAATATTTGCGAAGTGATTGTAAGCATAATGGTTCACTAATATTCCCTCAAACTCATCAATGACCATAACATGTCAAAAGTGGTCATCTTCGCCTCATTTTCGTGTTCTCCATCTTACTCGATGAATAAGATGTTGGCTAAGCCCACCCTTTCACCAATCGTTACGCAGTTATCATGATCTCATTTAGCCTCCATTTGACAATCACTATTTCAAAACTCTTGAATTTTTATACTTTTTTTCAACCCCACATTTACACAATAAATATTTTGCATGAAAATCCAAAATATTTTTCTATTTTTAACCACTCATTCTCCAAAAAATCTCAATTCAAAACTCCAATTTCTCAAAAAAATGACCATCAAATAAAGGCTAAACAGATTATGTGCTAGTGGCTATCTTATACTAAATATAGTAGTATCGTGTTTTATATCCTTGCTTTTGTTATATTGTCTCCAATAATTGATAAGTGTATTTTATACACTTATTTGTGCCGTTAAAATAGAGCAATTATTTTTATTTTAAATGAATTGAGGCTTAATTTTATTTATATTTTGTTTGTTAGGTGAATCTTGATTAAAAAAAACGATGGAATTGGACAAAAGGAACAGGAAATTGGTTAAAGTGGAGTTAATCCAAAGTTTGGGGACTAAATTGCAATGTGCTAATAGTTGATTTGGACATAGTATCGATGATTGGAGAAAGGTTGGATTCATTAGATGGATTTTGAAGATGGGGGATCAAGAAGATATGAAAGAGACCAAAATGTCTAAAGAATGAATTTCAGTGATGAAACTGCAACAAATAGAAAAATGTATAAAGGCACGCACACACATGCCAAATCTCTCACGTGTGCTCAGGCCTGAGTTCCATTAACCAAGAACAAAACAAATAAGCGGCGTGAGCAGAGTGAACTATATGGCGCACGAGCATGGGTCTTTTCTGGGTCTAAACTGCACAACTTCCTCGTTTGATCCAAATTCTTATGGAAATCAAATTCAACCTACAAGGGACTGCGAGAATGAGACACAACATAAAAACATTATTTTTCACCATAGTAAGGAGGCTAGCACATGATTCAAGGGCAATTAATAGAAGAGATTGAAGATTCAAAGTCCGGGTTGAAGATTAATGAAAACGAAATTGATTTTTCACTTTCCAATCATTGCTTTCCATTTTCGGGTGATTTTTTCCAAATATTTTTTGTGTAATTTACATAACAACGTTCTATGCTAGTTCTTCTCATGTATTGGATGAAGATGAAACTTTTTATTATTTATTTTTAATTTAAGAGAAGTAGTTAGTTAAAATTTTATTTTTCTTGATTAATCTTGCATGCATAATTTTATTATTTGATTACTTGATCACCAATTAAATATATAATTGTTTGTTGTAGTACTGAGTGGCTCACAATAGGTTTACAACTCTGCTTGATTAACTACGTATAATATATTATGAATAATGTTTATCACGTGTGCAATCTTTGAGATAATTGTGAAATTGAACATGTTTTATTCATTCGAGTTTAGACTAAAAATAGATTCGGGTCGTGACTAGAATATATTTAATTTTTTTTTTTTGGAAAAGAGAATTAATTGTAATAAAATTATCGATTGTCAAGAATGCATAAACGATACTAGTTACGTAATTAAGAATTGAAATAAATGATATTAGGTGGATTAGTAATCCAATACACTCATTCCATATACATATAAAATTCAAATTTTACAAGTTGTGGATTAATTTAGATTGATTACAAATCACAAACCTCCTTTACTCGCTTACATTGAATTTGACTAGAAACTAATACACTTGAATTGAATTTATTTCATGCGGGATTATAACTCTTAACACATCATGTATTACTTACCAACGATCTTGTATGCTTGCGGGTTTTGCATGAACAAACTTTTGGCGCCATTGTCGCAGACTAATTTGTTAAATTTAAGTATATTAGTTATCTTTAAATTTGGGGTTTTACTTGTTTTAGGCTATTTATTGAACGAACTAAGCCACCTGTTTTACTTTTTTCAGGAAAACATAGTTTATACAAGATTTTAACGAGATCGAGTTTCTTCCAATAGATCCCGAAATCGAAATAGCCTTCAGAAAATGAAGAAGAGAACGAAGAGAAATAAGGAAAATGGCATAAAATCAAAATCCGAATCACATTCAGAATCCATTACCACTACCTCTTCCAGTTCAGCTAGATCAACCGAAGGCAGTAGCAAATGATGGATAAGCTTTGGTAAGGGATTATGTAAATCTCATTCCTGCTCCTTTGCAACCACCTATCATATAGCCAACATTTAGACAAGCTAATTCGCACATCAGACTTGACATCATCAACTTATTTCAGAATCATCACAACATCATGTTCTCTGGAAGATCAACTTAAAATCTTCATGAACATATTCAAGCCTTTATGATGCAGTGCGACATGATTAGTCATGCGTATGCTGACACTTTTTGACTGTGTTTATTCCATCACACCTTAAAAGACGGCGCACGAGACTGGCTAAATTCACTAATCCATATGAGCATAGTTTCATGGAAATACATGGTACATAAATTCACTTTGATATTCTTTCCACCTTCTTGAGTCCATCAACTAAAAAATGAAGTCCATACTTTCAAGCAAATAGGTCTCGAGAGCTATCTATAAGCTTGGGAAAGATTCAAATATTATTTTCGAAAGTTCCATAATCTAAACATTCCTAAAGATCTAATATCTGCATATTCTATTCAGGCATGAGACCTGAATTTTGCAACATAGCCGATGCTTCATCATGAGGGTCAATATTGGATATTCCATTGGAAAATGCCTTGGACCTATTAAAGAGAGTTCCAGAGAATTGATCCATGCGGCCAATAGATAGGGAAGTGTCAAGGAAAACAACAAGAATACACAACGTTGACATGGCTACATCATTAGCAGCCCAAATGAAAGCATTGACAAGGAGGTCAAATAGCCTTACTTAGAATGGAAATATGGTACACCAATTGAAATCGATTTGCGAAGGTTGCAGGGCTGATCATACTACAGAAAAATATCTTTTAGCCTCTACGTATGTAATCTAGCTTGATGTTAGTTATGTGCAAAGTTTTCAGATGTAATAGAACAACCCCCACTCCAACATATACAATCTGAGGTAGAGAAATCATCAAGATTTCTCGTGGGCTAATAATCAAAGTCAGTGACAATGAGGAAATTTTCAAGCAAGGCCATCGATATTCTAACAACAACAGCACTAGCAAAATAGAAAGCCATCAATTAAGGAATTATTAAATTAGTTCATTACTAAGAGTGAGACTAATTTCAAAAACAAATAGGCAATTATTTAGAACCATCAGACTACAGTTAAAAATTTGGAAACTCAGATGGGTAAGATGACAGTTTCATTAGTAGAGAACACTCAAGGGACTTACTCAAGAGACAAATCCTGAAGAACATGTACATGCCATTATTACTCGAAGTGGAGTTCAATTGCTAAGAATAACAATGAAAAGATCAGCTACTACTACAGAAAAGATACCTACCACAGGCGAAGAACGGGTGGATCAATCCTATAAAATAAAAGAGATACAAAAAGGTACAACATACAATCCATAGGTTAAGGCAATCGTTCATGTCAAAGCATACGTACCTCCGGCCCCATTTACGCAAACAATTTACGAAGTTCATGTCAAAAAGTTGCACATCAACATACTATTTGTAGAGCCCTAGCTTAGATGCCCAGCTATGCTAAGTTTATGAAGGACATATTATCAAACAAAATGAAGCTGGAGGATAATGAAATGGTGATACTTAACGAAGAATGTAGTGTAATACTTCAACATAAGTTACCACCAAAATTAAAAGATCCAGAAAGCTTTACTATTCCTTGCAATATNATAAAATAAAAGAGATACAAAAAGGTACAACATACAATCCATAGGTTAAGGCAATCGTTCATGTCAAAGCATACGTACCTCCGGCCCCATTTACGCAAACAATTTACGAAGTTCATGTCAAAAAGTTGCACATCAACATACTATTTGTAGAGCCCTAGCTTAGATGCCCAGCTATGCTAAGTTTATGAAGGACATATTATCAAACAAAATGAAGCTGGAGGATAATGAAATGGTGATACTTAACGAAGAATGTAGTGTAATACTTCAACATAAGTTACCACCAAAATTAAAAGATCCAGAAAGCTTTACTATTCCTTGCAATATTGGTAACAAATATATAAAAAATGCATTATGTGATTTAGGATGCAGTAATAATTTTATGCCTTTGTCTCCTTTCAGGGAATTAGATTTGGGGGAAGCAAAAGCAACTACAGTTGCATTGCAATTCCTTGATAGGTAAATATCCAAGAGGAAATGTTGAAGACATTTTGGTGAAGGTCGACAAATTTATATTCCAAGTGGACTTATTATCCTGAACATAGAAGATGACACAGATGTACTTCTTATCTTGGGTCGTTCATTTTTTGCTACTTGCAGAGCATTGATAGATGTGCAAAATGGACAGTTAAGTTTTAGAAAGAATGATGAAGAATTTACCATCAACATCTTCAATGTACTCAAATACGATGTTGAACCAGATTCTTGTTACCAAATTGATGTATTGGACATAACTATGACATATACATTTAGACTTGATTATCCTCAAGATCTATTTGATGCTTGCTATTTCATTAAAAAAAAGAGCCATCTGAATTAGAAAAAATAGAATAATGTGTTCGATAGCTAAAATGAAATCATCCCATGTTGAGATCGATACAGCTGGAGCTAGGTGAAGGTCCCTCAACGTCTTTACCATCAATCCAAAATGCTCAAACTCTTGAACTAAAGCAGTTACCTTCACATTTATGGCATGCGTTCTTGGGAGAGAGACACAAACTTCTAATTATCATCTTAAATTCTAATAACAAAGATGAAGAAGATTAGCTAATAATGGTACTTCGAGATCACAAAACAACAATAGGATGAACCATCTCTGATGTAAAAGGGATCATCCCTTCACTTTGCATGCACAAATTTTTGAGAAGTTTAAACCTTCAATAGAGTGGCAATGTAGGTTAAATCTAAAGATGCAGGAGGTTGTGAGGGTGGAAATGCTGAAGTTATTAGATGCAAGGATTATATATCATATTTCAAACAGTCATTGGGTAATTCTAGTGCATGTAGTTTCGAAAAAAATGAGGAATTACAATGGTGCCAAATGAAAATAATGATTTGATTCCTACTTGCAGAGTCACGAGTTGGAGAGTTTGCAATGACTATCGCAAACTAAACAACGCAACTATGAAGGATCTCTTTTTCTGTCCTTTCATTAATCAGATGTTGGAGAGACTCGTTGGACATTCACATTATTGCTTTCTAGATGGTGATTTGGGGTATAATCAAATTCATCACCAAAAGATCAGGAGAAGACCACATTTACATGTACTTATGGCACCTTTGCATACAGAAGAATGCTGTTTGGATTGTATAATGCTCCATCTACTTTTCAGAGGTGTATAATGTCAATCTTTTCAGATATGGTGGGGAATATCATTGAAGTATTCATGGGTGGTTTTTCCGTATTTGGGTCATCATTCAATGAGTGTTTGGGTCATTTGAGATCGGTGTTGTAGCGATGTGAAGAAACTAATCTTGTACTTAATTGGAAAAAGTGTCACTTCATAGTTTAGGAAGGGATTTTTTTGGGCATTTAATCTCAACTCGGGGTATTAAAGTCAACAGGACTAAGATACAAATGATTGAGTAGCTATCTCTGCCTACTTCAATAAAAGGGATAAGAAGTTTCTTGGGACATGCTGGTCTATATCGGTGTTTCATCTAGGACTTTCCAAAAATAACCAAACATCTTTGCACTTTATTGGAAAAGGACGTGCCTTTCTTACTTTTCAGAGGAATGTTTGGTTGCCTTCAACACCTTGAAAGAAAAGTTGGTCACAACACCTATATTAGCTGCACTTGACTGGAATTTGTCATTCGAATTAATGTGTGATGCAAGTGATTACGCAATAAAAGCATTGTTGAGATAACAAAATGATGAAGTTTTGCATGTTATTCACTATGCTAACAAAACTCTTATTGAAGCTCATTTGAACTACACAACTACAAAAAAGGAACTTTTGGCAGTAGTGTTAACCTTCGATAAATTCAGGTCTTACTTGATTGGGTCAAAGGTGATAGTATATGCAAATCATTCAGCGCTCAAGTATTTGCTCAGTAATAAGGATGCAAAGCTAAGATTCATCAGATGGGTACTTCTACTACAAAAATTTGACTTGAAAATTAAGGATAAAAAGGGAAGTGAGAATTTAGTAGCAGACCATTTACTTGTTTGGAGTAGCAAGAAGAGGATTCTAACGATTAAATTAAAAAAGTATTTCCAGACTAGACATTATTTGAGATCAAGTCAGCACCTAGGCATTCGAATTATAACAATTATTTGGCCGGTTCTATTATTCCTCTAGAGTTTCTAGTCAATAGAAGAAGAAATTCTTTAGAGATCTAAAGCACTACTTTTGGGATGATCCCTTTCGCTATAAACGAGGTCCTCATCAAATGATTCATAGTTGCGTGCCGAAAGAAGAATAGAAGCATTTATTGGATCATTATCAGTCTTCTCCATATAGAGGTCACTTCGCGGTAACCAAAACAACATCTAAAGTCTTACGATCAGGTTTTTATTGACCAACTCTGTTTAAGGATGCTTATGAATTAATAAAGAAGTGTGATAAATTCCAGAGGATGGGAAACATCTCTAAAAAGAATGAAATGCCTTTAAATAGCATATTGGAGGTATAAATTTTCGATCTTTGGGGTATTGACTGCATAGGACCATAAATGTCTTCATAAGGTCAACAAGATATCTTAGTGGCTGTGGATTATGTATCTAAATGGGTTGAGGCTTGGCATCACCTACAAATGATGGGCGGGTTGTGACTTAATTCGTTAAAAAGAATACCTTTTCTAGGTATGGTACTCTACAACTATTATTAGTGATGATGAGAAATACTTTTGTAACCGCGTATTCTCAGCTTTATTAGCAAAATACGAGATCAAACATTGGGTTACAATGCCTAATCATCCACATACTAGTGGGCAAGTTGAGTTTTCCAACAGAGAGTTAAAGAAAATACTAGACGCTACAATTAATGCATCATATACAGATTGGTCAAAGAATTTAGATGATGCACTTTAGGCCTACTATAGTGCATTCAAAACTCCTATTGGGATGTCTCATTATCGATTGGTGTTCAGAAAAGCATGCCATTTACTAGTTGAACTTGAGCACAAAGCATATAGGGTAACTGACATGCTAAATTTTGATATGAAAGCAACCGGGAAGAAGAGAGTCTTTCAACTGAACAAGCTTGACGAGCTTAGGTTGGGAGCTTATGAAAATGTAAAGTTGTACAAGGAAAAAACAAAAGGATGGCATGATAGGCACATTACAGAAAAAGAGTTCGAGGTTGGTCAACAGGTGCTCATGTTTAATTCTCACATCAAGCTCTTTCCAGGCAAGCTAAGATTGAGTTTGTCGAGTCCATTCACTATTGTAGCTATCCATCAATATTACACAGTTGAGGAAATATCTCAAGACCATCAACGAAAATTCAAAATCAATGGGCAAAGATAGAAAGCTTATTGAGGAGGTGAATACTCCAATGAAAAGACAATTCTGCCACTTGAGGATCCAAAATAGCCCAAGTGACAAAGTCGAGCTGAAAACTATAAACAAGCATTTGTTAGGAGGCACCCAAATATTCTTCCCTTTTATTTATTCAGTTTTTATGCATTAGTTTAGGATTTTTCATGTTTTTATGTATTTACCTTAGTTTAGGCATCTTCATCCATATATCCTAGTTGATTATGTGTGCAGTTCATATTAGTTAACATATTGTTTGCATTAAGTTTAGGGGTTCAATAGAGGAAATAAGTGACTTTGCTTGTATGTGAGGTTAAAAAAATTATTTTGAAGCCTACGCACAAGCGTGGGCTTGTGGCCTTAAGCGTGTGAGGCTATAATAAACATAATAGACACTAAACTCTTCTAGCTGCAGTCGCTCAACTCAAAATGCCGCACGTGAGTGGGTTTTTATAACCCATCCCGATCTACATATATACATACACAAAACCCCCTATATCGGCAGCTCACTCATTCTCTTCTCAAATCCTCGAAATTTATCACCCAATTTCTTTCAAAATTCACATGGGCTTCGAAGATTTAACACATTCCAACATCATTTCTCAACTATTTCACACTTCCATCCACAAAATTTCAAGAAATCAAGGTAAGATAGCTACACTTCGAATATTTGAATTTTGGCTATTTTTCTTAAATTCTTGCAAATTTTTGAGTATTTTTCAACTTTTGTTGGAGTGTGGGCATAGATAGATGATGTATTTGTGGGTCTTTTGTTGAATGTTTGGATTTATCATAGGATAATAAGAAAATCTTACCTCCTTTCAAATGTTATACACGAAAAGTGTTTATAAAATATCCCAAAGGCGTTTTTGTTTGAATTATGGCATGATTTCCATATGACACATAGAATATACACATTTTAACACTCACATGTAGTTTCATCTATCCAAATGTATGAATTGAATGAAAATTGAAGGGGAAGCAAAAGCTTATGTCCCCTTGCGTCCCTGTCCACGGCCCAGTTTGCATCCCCTACTTTCAACCCCCGTTATCTTCTCATTTGAAGTCCACATTATTTATTTGGGATTGGTATATCATATATGAGTAACTAATGTTCTTTTTTATATTGTTTGATAGGTATGCCTCCAAAGAGAAAGAATAACACATTTATATCAAAGGAAAAAGAAAGTCACGGGCTCATCTAGCACAGCTCGCATACGACTTGATAAAGGGAGTATGCAAAGGTTTAGATCCTTTGAGTAAAAATCTAGATTTGAAAATGTGATATCCAGATGGAAAGTATGGCGCGAATGATAGGTTGTGGTCAAAGACTTTATGGGATTTGAGATGACCCGGCTAATTCATTCAGCAGGGTGGGGAAAAAGTTGCCAGCGAGCCTCAAAGGGTTTACCCTACCATGGTGCAAGAGTTTTATGCCAACTTTAATATAGAGTTATACACTCCAGGGATTGAACGAACACGTACAAAACATGGGTTTAAGATAGATAGATAATGTTCTCGCCAGAGGTGATTGATGCTTTACAGACTAACAATGGATAATATTGTGATAGTGCCGATGGAACCACACATGTCGGTTATTGCACAAATGATGTATCGAAGAGAGGACGCGTGGCCACTCGTAGACAATAAATTTGAATACCGACATTTGATTGACTTCCTTGTGATCTTATATAAATTCATTACTCGCAATATCGATCTGAGTTCGCATCACACCACCATTAGTCATCCTAAGGCCATTCTATTATACCATTTCACATGGGGCTTTAAAATTGATTTGTAATCTCTGATTTACAATCTTATATGTTTCGTGGCATCAGACCTATACCCTAGACATATATTGATCTTTCCTGATCTTATTACTGGCTTATGTCGTAAGTCAAGTATTAGACTCCTACCAGGAAAGTTATCTGAGAAAAACTCAATCCCGATTAATGCGTTGTCGGTTGCAAAGACATGGAATTCCATTATATAGAAGAGACAGTGACATAGACAGCAGTAGGACCAAGAAGACGATGAGGCAGATGATCACATTCTACCTCCAGCACAACCAAAGTCATGTCCTAATTTTCAAGTTATGAAGCAGTTGTTGCAGATCTGACAGAGACCGATATGACTCTGCAACAAATATAGTAGATGTTGATAGCTTTACAAGCTAGGAAGCATGCTAGGAATGCCAGGTTGTAGGGTATAGAGCAAGATATCAGCAGGTTATTGACTTTTCTTAGAGAGCGAAACCTTATGGGGAGAGAATTAGACATGTTAAGGACATGCATATCAGAAATGAGGCTATATATTGAATACAAGAAGCAAGACCATGTATAGAAGATTTACATGATTATGTTGCTACAAGATGGTATAGGGCTCCAGAGTTGTGTGGTTCATTTTTCTCAAAGGTATTATGCTAATGCTGCTACAAGATGGATTATGTTGCTACAAGATGGTATAGAGCTCCAGAGTTGATAGTTTTCTAACGTTATATTGATTCAAAAATGTATTCTAATGTTGTATTGATTCAAAAATGTATTTCTGCTATGCTGAGGAAATTCAAATGTTGTATTGATTCAATGTTATATTGTTTCAAAAATTTATAATGAAATTATCAATTTTTATGCAAATCCAAAATTTGTTCGCAAAGTGTCATTTTCAATTTTGTTGGTGAATTACTATATATAACTGTAAAAAAAGTCTACGGCAATGTTAAAAAACACTGTAAAAGGGGTCTATGGCAACGTTGAAAAAACGCTACAAAATGGTCTATCGCAACATTTAAAAACGCTGCAAAAGGGTCTACCACAACGTTTAAAAATGCTGCAAAATGGTCTACCCAACGTTGAAAAAACGCTGCAAAATGGTCTACTGCAACGTTTAAAAAACGCTGCAAAAGGGTCTACCACAATATTTTAAAAAACGCTACAAAAGGGTCTACGACAACGCTGAAAAAATGTTGCAAAATGGTCTACTTGCAACGTTTAAAAAACGTTGCAAAAGGGTTTTTCGCAACGGTGAATAAACACTGCAAAAAGTCTTCCCTCAACGGCAACACCAACCTTCGCAACACACGTTAAAATGCTACAAAAGGTCTATCGCAGCGTTTTTTGGCCGTTGCAAAAGGTCATTTTTTGTGTAGTGTATCATGCCTTGGGGAAAGAGTAAAAAAAAGAATGTTTGGGAATGTGTATCTTACGAGCAAAATGTGTATCTTACGAGGAAAGAAAGAAAACAAGTGGTCATGGAGGGTTAGGAATTGAATCAACTTATGACTTTGTGTTATTTTACATAAATCTTCACACACACATGCCAATTTTGCATTGATTAAGTAGAGATTGAT
>CAIGRH010002141.1:0-13067 GCA_903798295.1 Fraxinus nigra | reverse complement strand
GGAAAGGGTAACATATTGAAGCTTAAAAGTTATCCTCTTGGAAATTTATACACTTTTTGGGAGTAGACAGAAGAGAATAAATTGTAGGGCACATTAATGTGCTAGGTTATATTCTGCCAATCGTGGATTAATATTTGCTTGATAGCATGATTGATTTGATGGCAATATTCTTATTCCACTTATAAGTGGATGAAGTTTGCTTAGTACAGCTGATTGATGGCAATATTCTTGCAATTTTCTCATCTAAATGCAATTTTTTGGAGGATAAGTTAAAAGAATGACGATTCGAGGAATAAGAACATGTGTTACGCATAGATTTAAAGACTTATTTGTAAACATGACATGATGTTAAGAATATAATTATTATGAATCTTTTATATTTTGGTAAACATACTAATGAAACGGTACGAAGTAATGAAAAGAATTCGTACAACCAAGCAAATTTATCTTGAACAAGACTTTTATTATTATTTTAATATTATCGATGTAATTGTTCAGTCTAATATTAAAACATATCGATTGTATGTGCAAACATTTTGTGTTTATTCTTGTTCACCATCACTTCATATTTTTATTGTTTGATACAAATTAATTTGTGTTCTTTTTTATTTTCAAAAGGCGTTTATACATTCGTTTAATTAGAAAAAATTACTGACTTCTATTAATTCTTATTTAGGTGATCATGCTATCTTAAAAATACATATGGGAACTTCAATAAAACCTTGGATGCTCCCAACAGAATAGTTTGGAACTCAAAGGAATCAATCCTACCAAAGAATATTATTGTGTACGAATATTATGAGATTTGGCAATTGTTGTGTTAATTATATCCAGAATCTTTGATACCAATTGTTAAAAATTCAAGGAATATGTATCGTTTGATACCACTTGATATGAAACCAACTACCAAATTGAGATATTGAAATTATATGAAACAATAATGAAGTATATAATTGCAAGTAAGAGAATAAAAGAAGACAAGAAAAATGGCGGATGAATTATAAGATTTTATTGCACAACAAATAATGAAAATAGAAGAATATTACAATGATTTTAAAAGCTAGTAATCAATTTTATCACCCTATAAAATTGTATAGAAGAGCATTATATTTATAGGTAACTATGTAGGGAGACATTTAAACTCTAATAGATGAATCGTAGTTGAAGTAGAATATCAAAAACGTATTAAAACACGAAAATGACATGTGTCGGATAATCCTGTCGCTCGAGCAATAAATTAGCAACATGTCTGTTGCTCGAGCGCCGATGGGTGACAGGTGAGGCGAACAACCAAGTTTCCGGAAAAAACTTGCAGGTGTTGCTCGAGTGGTCAGCTAGCGAAAATGCGACGACTTTTCTTCTCGGTCTATAATTTCAACTTCTTCAAATCCAATACAAATTTCAACTCTCAAACTTTCAAATAGAATTTCAACTTGAATAAGACTCAAAAAGTATTCTAAATTAAATTTCTCTTGATGTGCACTTCAATTAGAATTTTTCAATTGCTTCAACAAAGAATTCAGGTCACACCTAAATTCTAACAGCAATTCTACTTGGGAATAATATGTATTCAATAATATTTGAACTAAATTTTTTAGTGATCAAATAATCTACAATGTATAAAATATGTGGATAATAATAATAATAATAATAATAATAATAATAATAATAATAGTAATAAGTGCATGCATTTTTGAAGACATGTCCTTTTATCAATATATATTTTTGACGCACTTTGTTGGGAAGAATAAAAGATCCATAGTGTTGTTGGCACTTTTGTGTTTGTTGATGCGTAAAACAACTTCGTATCGGATATAACCTTAATCTCGCCTATGTGTCAATATTTTTGTTGTGCTTAATTATTTGTAGGACCTATAAATTTCTTTTCTCTTCTCTTTCTTGGGTGTAAAGGAGATTTTTGTTTATGAAAATTCAATCCCAAGAAAAAGTAAAGCAAACATTTTCGTTCGTTCAAAACTCCATTTTACATGTCTTTAGATTTTATGGCCTAATTAATGGTAAAAGTGGACATCCACTTTCGATTGAAAAAAGTTTGTGTGTTCATCTGGACGTTCACTTGTGACTCTTGCTGGTGTTTCTTGTCCAATCCCTTAGGAATATTCATTTTGGAACATAAAATCTTTTATTTGACTGATTCTTTATATCCATTTGCACATTTTCTCAAAACTTCATATAAACGATAAATTTCCTCACTTTTTGTTTTTGAATAAAGTTGAACAAAATCCCACAAAATTATAACATACAACTACTTCGAAAAACTTTGAATAGAGACATTTTTTTTAATCCCCTTAATTACACCAAAAATATATAATATCACCTTACCTTGTCACCCACCTTCTTGGCATGCTTATGATCAATAAAAAAAAAATCCACTAAATTGCACCATATCATCTTGTTCACATTATTATTATTATTCAATCTTATATAACACTGCTAAAACGTAAATAGTAATGGCAAAATTCAAAAAGATTGTGTTACATGATTAAGCACCCACTTACATCATCATCATAATGATCATCAATGGGATCAGACGGTGGAGGAGGCGTATAATTATCATACAGTCGTCAGTATTCTGGGGAGAGCATAAGGATAACCTGAGGCACTAGCTTGTTGGTACAGGTGCAACATTAGCACCGTCACCATTAGCTTGAACTGTGCTACTGATTTTATTTTTCTTCTTCTTTTTTCCTCCGTTGCCACCACCATTTGGCTGAGCTAGCTCTTCCTCTCCACTGTCATCTTTGACCACCACCTCGGCCATTGCGGCATTGTCATCTTTCTTTGGGTTTCCATTTTCCTCGACTATTGTTTTATCATTTGTAGGATTTTCTTCATCTTTATCTTTTGTGTCCTTGTTTTTCTTATTCTTCGACTTCAAGGAGTTTATCTCCGAATTTTTCAGCCAAAGTTCGGCAGTTTTCATTGTCTTGACCAGCTTTTTTACCAGTTTTTCCCATCCACATTCCCTATCACTATAACTTTATGTTGTTTAAAGTCAATCTCTACCTCATATACACCTGATAAAAAATGCATCACCTCATACACGATGCCATAAATGCTATACACTTCTATATATTTTAGATATGAAACTACCTTCGATACTTTGAAGGACTTTCTTCTTGCAACCTTCACAATGGATAGAGACTTTCAATATCCATGTCTATGTAAATGTTTAACAACAGAAAATAGATACATGCACAAAGTAAGCAAGAGTTAATTAACAAAGGTCCAGAAAGTTATGCATCAGTACATAGGATTATGTATGTGTAATTTGTAAAGATGAATAGAAGAAGAAGAAATATGCTTGAATATGTATTATTAATGTTACGGGCGAAAATATATATACACAGTAACCTAACTTTCTATACAAGGTAATCACCATAATTAAGGACTACATTAGGAAAACTAATATTTGCTATCAATACAAATCATATGACATATTCGACTTTCCAACACTCCCCCTCAAATTGGAGAGTGGATGTCTTGCACTCCCAACTTGCGAAATAGGTATAAAGAACTCCTTTCCCGAAGCTTTGGTCAAGACATCAGCTAGTTGATTTGCAGAACTCACAAATCTTGTCTCCACAGAACCATCTTGAATCTTGTCTCTTATAAAATGATAATCCATCTCTATGTGTCTTGTACATTCATGAAAAATAGGACTTGCTGCTATTTGTAATGCAGTCTTATTGTCACAATACAGTAATGCAGTCTCTTGATGTAAAACCTCGAAGTCTTTGAGCAAATAACGAAGCCATGTAAATTCAAAACAAGCTCCTGTCATTGCACGGTTCTCTGCTTCGGCTGAAGAAAGGAAGACTGTTTTCTGTCGCTTCGATCTCCACGAAATTAGCGAGGGGCCTAGAAATGCACAGCACTCTGTAGTAGACGTCCTCGTAAGTGGACAACCTGCCCAATTCGAGTCTCAGTAGGCCTGCAGTCGAAGATCACTAGTCGAGGAGAACAAAAGACCTTGGCCAGGGGCATATTTCAAATATCACACAACTCGCAAAGCTGCTTTCCAATGATCCTTTCGAGGTTGATGCATAAACATGCTCAATATATGGGCAGAATACATAATATCTGGCCTTGAAACTGTGAGATATATAAATCTCCCAACTAATCGCCTATATCGATTTGGATATTTGAGTGGTTCACCCTTATCAGACAGTTTTAAACTACGGTCCATGGGAGTGTCAATGGGAGCTGCTCCCAATAACCCTGCATCCTTAATGATTTCCAATGCATACTTTCGTTGAGAAATAAAAATGCCATTCTTAGATGTAGAAATCTCAATGCCAAGAAAGTACTTCAAGTAACCAAGATCTTTAAGGTGAAATTTATTATGTATGAACTTCTTGATATCGGTTATACTNTTTAAACCACGGTCCATGGGAGTGTCAATGGGAGCTGCTCCCAATAACCCTGCATCCTTAATGATTTCCAATGCATACTTTCGTTGAGAAATAAAAATGCCATTCTTAGATGTAGAAATCTCAATGCCAAGAAAGTACTTCAAGTAACCAAGATCTTTAAGGTGAAATTTATTATGTATGAACTTCTTGATATCGGTTATACTCACAGGATCATTGCCAGTAATTAAAATGTCATCAACATATATCAAGAGAATAGTAAAGGACTTGCCTTGATTCCTGATGAATAGAGAGTAATCAGCTTTTGATTGTACAAACCCAGTTGAACGGATGGCTTCAGAGAATTTAGCAAACCATTGGCGGGATGCTTGTTTCAAACCAAATAATGACTTGTGGAGGCGACAAACCAAGTATTCATCCCCCTGGCCGAAGCCCTGGCGACGGAGACATGTAGATTTCTTTGTAGAGGTCCCCATGGAGAAAAGCATTATTAACATCGAGTTGATGAAGGGACCAGCCACAGGCAGCAGTTAAAGCCAACAAACAATGAACAGATATGATCTTGGCTGTTAGAGAAAAAATATCATGATAATCAATTCCCTCCAATTGAGTGAAACCTTTTGCCACAAGTCGCGCTTTGTACCACTCAATGGATCCATAGATCAAGTTCCATTGGCCTGAAGGGCTTGCAATTCGGAGCGCATTGCCTCCTGCCACGTCGGATGAGCAATAGCCTCCGAAGAAGATTCGGGTTCTGTTATATTACCGAGTTGAGCAACAAAGGATCTATATGCAGGTGTATATCTGTGATAAGAAACATAATTGTCCAATGGATAGCGTGTACCTTTGGTCGGACCTAAAATGGAGGAAGGTGACTGGTGGGAGTAAACGTTGGAGCAGACATAATCGTTGAGCTTTACCGACTTAGAGGTGTGGCGACTGAAATGGTAGAGTGGCTCGTGTTGTAGAGCGGGGTTTTCGGGCGAGGGTACCGATACCGGGGATGGTGGACTAGAGGTGACTGGTTCAATGGTAGTTTGTGCTGTAGGAGACGGAGGAACTGTGTGGTCAAGAGAGATTGGAGAAGATTTGGGGGGAATTGGATCAAAGGCTGAGTGAGTGAGAGAAATTGAGTCAAGAGTCAATAATGGAATTGGGCCTGGAAAATGGGCCGAAGGAGATGTATCAGAAATGGGCTGGACAAAGGCATATGGGAAAATATGTTTATGAAATCTTAGATCTCGGCTAGTGAAAACTCTTTTAGACAATAGATCGAATAGTTTATATGCTTTTGGATCGATGGGATAGCCGATGAAGACAGAAGGCACAGCACGATGATCAAATTTGTGAGAAGTGTGAATGTTAGCAACATAAGCAAGACAACCAAACATACAAAGATGAGAGTGGGAATGCGATTTTGAATAAAGAAGTTCGAAAGAAGTTTTGAAGGAGAGAACCGACGAAGGTAACCAATTAATGATGTGGACAGCAGTAAGAGCACATTATTCCCAAAATTGTGGGAGGAGTTGAGCATGAAATTTGAGAGCACGTGCCACCTGTAGAATATGACGATATTTGCGTTCCACAACCCCAGTTTGTTGAGGAGTGTAAACACAAGAATGTTGAAAAATGACACCATTATAGTAGAAAACGGAATGGAGTGAGATAAACTCCCCACCATTGTCACTTCGAAGAGTTTTGATGTGAGTTTCAAATTGAGTAAGAACATAGTTGAAGAAGCGTTTTAAAAGTGATTGTGCTTCATTCTTGTGATGCATTAAAAATATCCATGTGAAACGTGTATAATCATCAACAATGGTAAAAAAGTAATTAGCACCAGAAAGAGAAGAATGTCGATAACAACCCCATATATCACAATGTATAATATCAAATGATTTTGTAGAGGAAATAGTACTAGTACCGAAAGGTAAACGACTCTGCTTAGCCAAAGGACAGATATGGCAAGCATTGTTCGACTCAACTGAAAAAATTTAAGAAATTCCTAGCAATGAAACTTAAGCGAGAGTGCAATACATGGCCTAAGCGACTATGCCAGAGGTTGGTGGATGAAATGGTGATATTGCAGGCTGGTAGGTTTGTGTTTGAGGAAGGTTTGATGGAAGATTTCTTCGTTGCCAGTGCCACTAGATANGTATGAATTGATTTTGTTGAGGAAATAGTACTAGTACCGAAAGTTAAACGACTCTGCTTAGCCAATGGTCAGATATGGCAAGCATTGTTCGACTCAACTGAAAAAATTTAAGAAATTCCTAGCAATGAAACTTAAGCGAGAGTGCAATACATGGCCTAAGCGACTATGCCAGAGGTTGGTGGATGAAATGGTGATATTGCAGGCTGGTAGGTTTGTGTTTGAGGAAGGTTTGATGGAAGATTTCTTCGTTGCCAGTGCCACTAGATAGCATAGTCCGTCACATTGTTTACCCAAACCAATCGTCCTCCTCGTATCCAGATCCTGCAAAATACACCAATAAGGGAAAAAGGTCACTGAACAATTTAGACCTCTTGTCAAACTACTAACTGACATCAAATCAACTTTGAATGTAGGCATAGATAATACATCATGCAAAATAATAGACAGAATTTAAAGACAAAGACCCTTTGGCAACAATATTCGTCTTTTCTCCGCTAGGCAAAAGTACGGGTGGTAACGAGCAATTTTTATCTTTGTGGGAAGTAACTTTAGACAAACCTGGCTTGGCGACCGCATTCGCTTTGGAACTAGAAACCTCATCGTGATTGTTAAGAAGTGACAAAAGTTGCTTGAGTTGGGATTCTGATAATGAAACTGCATGTTTTCCTTCATCGTTGTGTAACACCTCCGATACCTGGTTAGCCACAGAATTCCCCTTATACGGATTTAAATTTTGTCCTGAATTCATTCTTGCCTTGGGATGACCCGGTGGATACCCATGTAATTGAAAACACTTTTGAATCCAATGGCCCATCTCTCTACAGTAAATGCACTGAGGTCGTCCTCTTCCTGATCCAGAACGACGTCGATCCCGATTATAGCGTCGATCTCCATGTGCAGAAGAAGAACGATCCAATTGGACATCCGAAATCTGAGATGAACGAACTCTTGGGCGATTTTCTCCTGCCAAAAATTGCATTTTTTACACTATTGTTGTGACGCACCGCCATAGCAGCGTTCCCACTAAGGTCAGTTGCGATTTGTGTGGCACTAAGGAGTCTTTGTTTCTCTTCTTAAGAAACCAAAGAATATGCTTGGCGGACTGAAGGCAGAGGATTCATCAGAAGGATTTGTCCACGAATTGCACTGTAAGTTTCATTTAAACCCATTAAACATTGCATCAATTTCTGCTGATCTTTTCGGGTTCCATGTACGGTATCTGAATAAGAAGCCAATTTATCCCATAAGCCCTTCAATTTGGTATAATAAGCAGAGACGGAGAGCTTCTCTTGTCGAAGATAAGCAATAGCTTGCTGAATTTCGAAGATGCGAGGCGCATTGCTTTGAGAGAATAGCTCACGGAGGTCTTCCCAAACTTCATATGCAGTAGAGTAAAAGACACACTGTCTGCGATTTCTGGGATGAGAGTATTGATGATCCAAGAATGAACCATGTCATTACATCATGACCAAGTTGCATAGCCTTCGGGATCTGTCTTTTCTAAAGGAGCTTCGATAGAACCATTGACGAATTCAAGCTTGTTCTTGGAGTTCAAGGCTAGGGTCATAGCCCTTTTCCAACCTGAGTAATTGTCTCCATTCAATGGCTTGGAAACTAAAACCAAACCTAAATGATTCGAGTGGTGAGTGAAGTAAGGATTTGAGATGTCAGCCTTTGAAAAAATTAGTACATATTCTGAATTGGACAAGTCAGGAAAAGCAGTAGTGTTCCCGAAAGTAGGAGTTTCATTGCTGGTCGCCATGTATATTCGGTAGTGGTGACTTTGAAGACGATTTTAACCCACCAAACGTTGTCAAAAATAGCCTGAAAGATACGGACGATACGAATCCAATGCCACTGACCTTGCGCAATTCTGAGTTACGGTTTGAAACAGTCGTTTTCGTGGAGGTCGTGTAAAGCTGGAAAAAAAATCGAATTGTGAAATTGAAGGCTGGAAAGGTCTTGCACGAGAGATTAGAGTGCATCAATGAACCGTGATCTCAACCTTGCTCTGATACCACGTAAAGGTGAATAGAAGACGAATATGTATTATTAATGTTACAGACAAAAATATATATACACGACAACCTAACTTTCTATACAAAGTAATTACCATAATTAATGACTATATAAGGAAAACTAATATTTGCTATCAATACAAATCATATGACATATTCGACTTTCCAACATAATTATCTTGTATTGCAGAGGTTCTGACTTGTTGCCACCTTGTTCTTTATCCATCTTGCTTCAATCTGTACATATGTAAAATAGATCCTCCATACGTAGAATCACCAACACAGACATATAACCATGATATATTCATGAGCACAAAAATCTCATTACCAATAAAAAACCCGACGGGGCAAGAGACAAAAACATGCTCCAATCAGACATTAGAGCCTCTAATTTCCAAGAACTCGTAAACTTTCTCGATGAGGATCAGAGTTTTGCTCCGAAAGATTCTGCTTTCAACAAATCAGAAAATTACAATGTATAAGAAATTACAAGAACAGCATGGAATTTGGACGGCTCAAACTAAAACATAGGAAAAGAATAAAATCTTGGAAGCTTTGACAGCTCAAAATTCCTATTGGAATTTTTTTGCCTTCTAGATTTGCTGTTATAGGGATCTCTTTTTTTGAAACATCATAAACTAAATAAATATAAGATAAAAAATTTCCAGCTATCTTTGTTAGGTACTAAACCAACTCCATACAGAAAACCGCTGCAATTATATTTAGGTCTCCTAAGAAACTATCTTCAACTTGATTGTCCCACTTGTAGGATGACATCATTATCTTACTAGTGTCATTGGGAGCAAAGGCAATTCTAAATCCAGTTTTATAGAATCACTTTGCTCCTTCACCCCGTCTCCAAGCTATATCCAATCAGTTATGTCAAGATATCGACCCATGTTATCGAGAACACCTGGTAGACACTAGTGCATGCAATATTGGTCCAAGTAATAATGGAGTGAACAAGGAAGCAAGACACCAGTACATGCAATCTTGACCCAGACATAAACTGCATCCTTTTTTCCTAACCAAATTGCTGGATGCGCATCTGCGCTGAACTCACTCATATGAGTCAGATCAAGTGTTCTGATACTTGTCCCTTTTAGTGCCGACTCAATGAGGCAATTCAATTGTCTTGCTTCCTTGTTCACTCCATTATTACTGGGACCAAACTACATGTCAAGCTGCACATGCATCAATTGCTAATTCTATTGCTAATATAATAATAACAATTTTGAAATTGTTTGTTATGTGATATGATACATTTCTTTTGACCAATTGTGAATATAATTCCTTTGTTAGAGTACTTTGATATTACAAATCAGGCATCAATCTTTGCTATGCATGCTTCAGTAGGAAGAATAAAAAAAGGAATATTTCCAGAAGTTCCACATGTAAAGCAAACAACAAATGGAGACTTTTTGTATTGCATACCTTGAGTTCCTCAAGGGGATCGTCAAACAAGCAACTGTCATTCTAATCCCAGTCACCATCGTGAAAGTGTCTCGGTTATTGCAGCCGCCAGAACTTGAGTGTCCTTTTGGGGAATACTTTCTCAATGTGAGCTACCATATTCTCAATAACAACTTTAAACAAATACAACATTTCTAGATGATGTATGGGTTTTCAACCCTCAAAGAAAATAAGAGGCTTCTCTTTCCGGAATTTATCATAGCCCCGCCTAACAATAATAAGGAAGCAAAAGAAAATTATAAAATTTCAAAATGTTAATGATCTAGCAACGTAAAAATGCAGGGTACAACATTCCAATCACGAACTGCATCAAACCAGCACATTTTATGGAAAACAAACTTAAAACCTAGTGCAATCATGATCTCTAGTAGAAAGTTGAAGGCATCATCAGATCCTTTTTTTCCTCCGCTTCCGAATTCAGTTTTCTTTGTTTAGTGTGCCCCTATATAAAGACATTTGTAAGAGGAAGAGATTCAAGGGGTTTGAACAGGTCCTTAACTACTTTGATGCCATCCTAATGATACATGATGAAACATATCACATTACTAAATATAAAACATGACAAAAGAATCCATCTAGAATCAAGCTTGCACCTAACATTGAAGGTGAATTAGCAAAAAGAAGCAATGTTAAGAAAAACATAGAAGACTGCTTTGTCATGTTAATTGCATAAGCTCAATTTTCAATTTATGTCCCTACCATCATGGTCGGACGATACCAAAAACCAGGTGACAAATGGAGTTCTTAAAATCAGACCAACGTAACTAACCACTAGCGTAGAGAAAAAATCACTCATTAATTTTTCTATAAATTTGCCAACACGATCATCTTAGTAATGGTCAACAGAATAGCAGAAAAAAGGAACTACCAATTACCAGTGTTAAAGACAAGAACATCGTAGAAATCAGCAATATTAGCCCAATCATTTGCTGGAACATCAACATCCACTCGATATATACATCTAACTCTGTCTCATTAGATAGTTCAGGTTGTTGAGGCTGCCAGCAAAACTTATCTGTGACAAGCTACAGTGACATTAAATTTTGGAAAATAAGCCCCTCTCCATGCTCCTTTTCTCTTCCACTTTTTGACACCAACATCGGCTACTCTAAGTATACACAAAAAGGACACCAAAAAATTCTCATTCAATAAGTCCCCAACAAAGCCAATATTCTTGTTCCTTGTAAAACCCAAAAACCTAGCCGGGTTGACCCGGTTCAAATTACACCGTTTCGGAACCCATTTCCAAGAATTGATCCAACTCGTGTTTTCTCTCTGATTCTTAATGCAATTCCGAGAGTTTCTGTGAAATGGGCAGGTTGAATTGTACATGGGTTTGTGATTGGGATAAAAAACCCAATGCCCTTTGAAGAGATTGCATTGGGGTGGGGCTAAAATCTGATTCTTGGAGTCGGAAGAATATGAGCTTTGGGCGGTATAGAATGGGAGGAGTGTGGAGTAAAGAAAGATCAGAAGACAAGTGGGAAGAATTAGCCATGTAAAGATTGTTGGGGTTAGCTTCGATGCCATTAGAATTCTCCGAGATGTCTAGGCTAATGACGGGAGAAAAAAAATCTGCATTATCAACACCATTGAAATTAGTATTGGGAAACAATGTTCACCTTCCAACACGAAATCGAAACAATAAACATCAGTAAAATTCACAATTACAGCACGTCAATTAAGTTAAAAACTAAAGACAAATTAAATAATAAAATCACTCTCCAATAATGAATAGATGGTCTGTTCATCAAAAAAAAAACTTAAAACTTGCAATAGTTTCTTCATTTTTACTTACATTCGAGAAAAGATGAGGAGCTCCGACTAGAATCTTAAGCTTGAAAGTCGAAGGGCGATTGGGTGTTTGTAACTGTAGGGTATCTGTATGACAGTGGCAAATGAAATCTGGAATCGACACTAGATGGCAAAGGAGAAGCTCATATATCTTTGGTGGCACAAATGGGGATTAGCATAAATGTGCAGAAAGATTGGCATGAGAATGTGAAGAAGATAAATTATTGGGGTTTGTATTGGTATCACATAGATAGAGAGGGTGTTTGGTGTAGATTAAAATCAAATTTTAAGTGAATTGTGATAGAAGTGTCAACCGAGCGTCCGGTACGCCATACCGAACATTTGGTATGGCAGTAACGGTCAGTTTTTTGATCGTTCTGACGCAACGGCTAGTTGATCGTCTGGTACGTAGCGAACGTTCGGTATGATGCATTCAGTATGACAGATTTTTGCCCATTGCATTGCTATAAATACCACATGTAGGGTGTGTTTGTTATTCCGTTTGAGCAATTGCTTTACCATCGATTATGGTAACTTTATGATCTAACATAGTTTCTCTATAGAAAACACATGCAGCAAAGTGGTGATAAAATGATATGTAGTAATTGTATGCCAATGCTAACAAGAAGGATCGGGGATTAATCAATCGAGGGCCTGTATAATTTTTTTAAAGAAAACTTCGACCTTCCGAGAAAAGCTCAAAAGACAAAAAGGGAGACATAATAAGCTTACCCTCCATTTTCATATTTAACCCAATACATTAATGTAAAAGACAAAACAAAAAGATAACAAAAAGTTCAGGCACGTGCAATACATATACCTCAAAATACTACTTAAGATACAACTTGCGGTTCTTTAAGTGATCAAACTTGTTAATGATGAGCTCTGTGTATATCTTGACTTTAGTAAGGAGAATCTAATATATCTTTGGTGGCACAAACGGGGATTGGCATAAATGTGCAGAAAGATTGGCTTGAGAATGTGAAGAAGATAAATTATTGGGGTTTGTATTGGTATCACATAGATAGAGAGGGTGTTTGGTATAGATTAAAATCAAATTTTAAGTGGATTGTGATAGAAGTGTCAATTGGAAGTCCAGTATGACAGTAACGGTATGTTTTTTTATCGTTCTGATGCAACGGCTAGTTGATCGTCCGGTACGGTGCGTCCGGTAGGACATATCTTTGCCCGTTGCATTGCTATAAATATCACCTCTTCTTGCATTCAAAACATACA